>APFE030685320.1:1527-39496 GCA_000404065.3 Pinus taeda
GAGGTCTCATCACGAGCCGGCTTATCATGATCACAGATATTATAACTTGCTGACTTTGCCAATACTGTCCACCAAAACAGGGCAATGACTTAAGATTGTTGCAATCAAAAGACAAGGGGTCTTATCACGAGCTAGCTTGTTCAACAAAAGTGTAAATCAAGTGAATGACATAATTTGGCCACCAAACCAAGACATTGTTCTTTAGAGAATAAAAAAGGAAAAAGTGTCAAAATGGGTTTTTCTCTAAAAAGTTGTAAATAGCCTTAAGCAGGATAAAGGATCATTGCTGGGTAACAGGTAACCTTGTCGAGGCTATGGACACCTGCTGGTAGCAGAGGCTCTACCTACGACAAGTGAGCATATTTTAAAAAGCCAGCACACAGAGATGACCTTATTTTATCTTTAAAAGACCAAGTAATGGTCGGTGTAAATGCAAGGACTAAGCTTGAGGAAGCGAACGATTGGAATAGAAAAAGGTTGTAACAAAATATCATTAATAGGATAAGGCATAATGTACTCTATCTGTCCATAACAAAGTTTAGACTTATGAAAATTTTTCTGTTTCGGAAGTTAAAATTCAATAGAAAAGCAGAGATAACTGGTTCTTCCCAGTGAATCGCCATTGTTGTGGCCACCAAAAACCCCCCTCTTTGTTTGACATTAGCAATAACACCAAGCAAATGGGGACCCTTAATAAAAATCCAAACAAACAGTTTTATGAACATTTTTGTATTTGATTCCTTAAAACTTTATCGCATCAAAAGAATGAAACGTTTTTCTTATGAGCATAGTAAACTACGAAGAAGCGACGCGAAATTCATCGCATCGCATTCATTATGAAGCGCTCTCAAATGAAAAAACTTAAGAAATCTCCGACGGCCGATATGCGACGTCGCATATTGCAACATCGCATAAGTAGCACACAATGACTAAACGACTAAATCTGCGATGCTACGATCTACGATAAATGTGATCTGCAATAAATGCGATCTGCGATAAATGCGATCTGCGAAAATTCGCGATCATAATTGCTACAATAACACATCTTAACGATGCGACCCGCGATGCTGCGATGCGAGTCGCAGAAATCACCCATCACAAATTTTCCTCGGCGCAATATTCAATGGAAAACTGTCCGTCAAACAAAATTAGGTGTGCGCCTTAAAAAGAAATTAATGATCATGCACGAAAGTATTCAGGAAGGATAGTCTCGTGTTTTTCGAAGAGTCAGTTCGCTACAGATGTCATGATTATGCATTCATAAGAGCTTAAATCTCTCATGTCAATCTTTATTATCACTACGCTTTTCCTTTGTGTGAACTGTAAGACAAGAAATAACATAAATCAATGTGCAGGAAACATCTAAGGAAAAGGGGAAAGCGTCAATGCTCGGAGAACAGAGAAGAAATCCCTTCAGAAACGGATGCCACATGCGATAGGAGCACAGATTGCAGAGTATCACTCAACAGGTGTTGATGTCAATAAGCCACCTAAAGCTCAGAGTCAAAGACGCAAAAAAGCAGCATGTTTATAAAAACCCTGAAGCTTATGCACTAGAAAAGCCCGGAATGAAGAATGGAAGCAGTTTTCGATGCAGAAAATTATTCAGAGAGTAAAGTCCCTAACTTTTTCAGTCATCCACAAGGTCGGAAACCGAAATAGCAAAAGCAGAATCAGTTTAAGGGAAATCTCGGTCATTACCAAGTATACATGCAATGGATACGCCCAGCAAGAGGAAGATTCTCGAAAATATCTTCTAGTTTACCAGAAAATGGTGCCAACGCTTGTTATTTCTATTTTCATAGTTCAAACGAAAACGGAAGGCAACCAGCCGACTCTTCCCATGGCGAATGTTGCGTGCTTGCAGCACTAAAGAGCAAATACAGAAATAGTTTAGAATTAGCTTCAATTTTTAGAAATAGTTTTTCTTTATCAGAAGGGCGGTCATTTAAAAAACCGTATCCTAAATTTATGTAATTAAGTTAATTAGTTAGCAGTATTTAAACCCTTCTCATGCATTTATAGAAGGTTCCAAAGATTTGTCAAAAACTTGTCCTCAGAACATGCACTTCTGCACCCTCAGAGGAGGTTTTGTGAATGAATGGATCGCGATTTATTTTTATTTGCATTTGATGTCTGCTACTGATGTTGCACTTTTGTACTCTTAGTAGATGTTAGAACAAGTAAAGATAGATTTTTTTTGCTTGAAGTTTGTGAGTAGGATCAGTCATAAATGGTACTTTTATCTCTTGGCCATTTCTACTTATATTCTTTAAGTGATATACAATTTTCAGTTGTTTATATGTTATTGCATGAATGTATGGGTTACCATTTGGCACTTCTATACGGTGGAGTCATTTGTTTATGTCTAACATATGAATAGCTTATTATGCGATATGCTATTCACAACTGTCTTGCATAACTTCTTATGCAAAGTGGTTTATCTCAATTGATTTCTATTCTTATGATAGATGAATGATCTTTATTACCAGTTATTGTTTGAAATCTCTTTAGATCGCATAATAGAAGATATACATCCTGGGTTAGCGTAGATTAGATGTGTTGTTTCTCATTAGATTACAATAGCTTAGAGTTAGTTTAAGAATCTGAATTAAATTAGCTTTAAAGTACTCTTAGATCAGCATTATTCAACTTTACACACACACACACACCCGTAGATTGGGAAACTAGTCCCATTATCCCCAGTCGGACCCACTATACCAAATGGATAAGGAGTTGCCAACCAAGGTCCAGACCGGGTGGGTATCCCCCTTGTTGTCGACCCGATTTTCGGGGCTTCAACACAACCCAACTAGAATTTCGTGCAGTTATTGTGAGAAATTCGATCATGAGTTGGTAGATTGTCCTACATTAATAGCACAAATTCGTGAGAAAAGGGCAACATAACCAACAACGACCTAAAATGTGCAGATGATGGGGTCCGAACCCAGCGAGGAAGATCCCAAGGTCAACATGGTGCTGAGGAGTGGTACGGCCACAGGAGAAGATGGAAGGAACTTAGGGGGTGGTAAGGAGCCATATCTGGAAGCTTGGGAGAGTTTCACGGAGGTCTCTACCTCAAGTAGTAGGGATCAACTTGAATCAGACAAGGACCCCTCGATGATAGCTACCTTTTTAGAGACATGTATAAAGTTGCTTCATGACAACAGGGTAGTTAAAGGCTTACAGGAATTGCTAAATAGATGCGCAGGATGGAGTGAACCTCGCGTCGTTTGGAAGTTGGGAAGACATACATCACGAACTGGAAGGGAAATGCAGTTAACAGCGTAGATCAGTGATTATGAGATGGAGCATGTCATTCTAGATCTGGGCTCAGATGCCAATGTCTTACCGAAATAGACTTGGGAGCGCATGGGTAAGCCTATGCTACAATGGTCCCCTATCCAATTACCAATGCAAATTAGCAGAAGGTGCTGCCCATGGGAAGGTTGCAAGGAGTTATGGTAGACCTTGACAGCGCAAGTACTTGAATGAACTTTGAAGTTAGTGAGCTCATGGATGAAAGTACGCCCTATCCTATGTTGTTAGGAATTGATTGGGCCACCGACATGAGCGAGGTTATTAATCTAAAGAAATAGATAATGATATTTGAAAAAAGGTCATTCCGTGTAGTCATTCCACTAGCTCCAGTTGAAGGACCACACTACATTGAACCTGTGTGTGACAGAGAATGCGACGAGGACGTAGATTGTAGCTATAGAATGTTTGCCCAAGAGTGAGGATGGGTCAAGACAACGAAGGATAGAAGAATATCACAGGGTAATGGAGAATCCTGCACTTCTGATTCAGATGAGGAAGACGAGTTGCGGTGCAACAGGTTGAACAGAGTAACCACGCTACATTACAACATGCTGACTAAATCATTGTACTGCGTAAGGGCCCAGGATTGCGAATTTCCTAAGCATGATGGGTTGACAATAATAGATGAATTCCTGAACAAATTTGAAATCCCAGTACCAGAGCACCAACGGTTTGATATGATGAGATGGGCGTTGCGCGCGATGCCTGTGCACGACACCTGCGCAATGGTGGGGCACACATGAAGGGAAGTTCAAAGATTGGCGGCCTATAGGCACATGATGAGGATCAGATTTGGGAAGCCGGAAGCATGCATAAGGGAGAAATATGATCAACGTGATGATCTGCACATACACCTTACCAAATGGTTCAAAGCCTACGGAGAGGAACCTCAGCCATAATGGGTGCACTTATTTTATCACACCCTCGATGTCATTCCCAGAAACTAGTATATGGAAGCAAAGCTCCAGTGCGACATAGGCGAGTGGGATATCTTGTGCACAGGGTTTTTGTCGACATTCCTTTTTGAAGATCGATGGATGGATCCAGTGGACAAAGCATTACAACTGGTAAAGGTTGCCATATTCAAGACACCGCTAGAGCCAGAGTAAACTGTGCAGGCTGATTGGTCGCAGCACCTGAGCCATGCCCTCGAATGCTATAATGTTTAGGTAGAAGATGATGAGGATGATCCGCGAAACATCAATATTTTGGAATCAGAGGGGAGCCAGGAGGTGCACGGACCTAAAATCGAATATCCAGATACCACGACACCATTCAAAATGAAACAAGTTAATATTGGAACGGAAGAAGAGACGAAGTATGCAATGCTTGGGGACTACTGGAACGACGCCACAATGGAGAAGGTCCTCGAATTACTTCGGGAATATCGAGATTTGTTCCAAACGAAGATCACGGAGCTAAAAGGGATCCTAGGAGACTTAGGAATGATGAAGATAACATTGAAGCCAAACATGAAACTGGTGAAGCAGCGACCCTACCGATTGAATCCAAAATATAAAGTAAAGTTCCGTGAAGAATTGGACAAGATGTTGGTAGCAGGAATCATTGAACCAGTCGAGGAGTCCGACTGGGTAAGTCCGCTGGTTGTGCAGGAGAAGAAGCAGAAGGGTGAGATTCACATCTGCGTGGATCTGAGGAAGCTCAATGATGCCTGCGTCAACGATCCGTTTCCAACAATATTTACAGATGAGGTGCTGGAAAATGTGGGGGACCAGGAAGCCTACTCCTTCAGAGATGGGTTCTCAATATACCACCAAATCAAGATCACGCTAGAGGACAGGAGTAAGACAATGTTCGCTACTGAATGGGGTTGCTTTCAGTACAAAATGATGCCCTTCGGACTAAGGAATGCGCCGGCAATATTTTCACGAATAGTAGTCGTGGCATTCAAATAATTTATCCACAAGTTCTTAGAAGTCTATCTTGATGACTGGACCATGTTTGGACTAGTTAAGAAGCATGTAGCGAGCTTATGGTTGATGCTGGATACTTGCCGTCGACATCAGATTGCGTTAAACTTGAAGAAGTGTACTTTCCTTGTTCCATTCGGGAACCTACTGGGCCATGTGGTCTGTAAGTAAGGCCTGATGGTGGATCCAGCAAAGATTGCCATAATACACAATCTGCAAGCACTGCGAAGTGTCAAGCAATTACGCGCCACACTAGGACACGCGGGCTACTATCGAAATTTCATCAAAAGCTACGCTCAGATTACAGCTCCAATGGAATAGTTGCTAAAGAAGGACGCTACTTATTGCTGGAATGAGGAATGTAACAAAATTCTAGAAACACTTAAGAAAAAGATGGCATCAACCCCTCTATTGGTCTTTCTGAAATGGGACGTCGAATTTCATGTACATGTCAACGCGTCATGTGTCGCATTGGGGGCAGTACTTACTCAACCAGGAGCAGACGGAATTGACCACCTGATTTTTTTCGCAAGTCGACGGTTGTCAAAAGCTGAGAAGAATTACTCCACTATTGAGGGCAAGGGATTAGCGATGGTATACGCGCTTCAAAAATTCTGCCACTATCTGCTTGGAGGTCACTTTAAGATGTATACCAATCACTCAGCATTAAAATACTTAATGAATAAGCCTGTGTTGGGGGGGTGTATCTGTAGATGGTTGCTGTTATTCTAGGAGTATGACTTTGAGGTTGTCATCAAACCGGGATGTCTAAATGGAAGCCTAGATCACCTATCCCAAATTGAGACTGGCGAAGAACCCACAAATCTAGAGGATGGACTTTCGGATGCTCAGCTATATGCGTTGCACGTAAAGGATGGTCACTTTGAAGATATAATCCATTTCTTAACTACAAGAACCGCGTTGCAGGGATACTCCATTCATTAGAAGAAGGAATTGGTGATACGTGCAACAGACTTCACCATGATTGTAGGACACCTCTACAAAATGGGCAACGACGAGATATTTCATCAATATGTCCCAGAGTTTGAGTGAGGATAGATCCTAGCCGAAGCACATGGGGGGGTTGCTGGCGGACATTTTTCGGGTCGTGCCATAGCTCAAAAGATCCTTCCCGCAGGATTATGGTGGGCTACTCTGCATCAAATTTGAAAGCATACTACCGAGCCTGCAACATATGTCAACGAACGGGGAAACCATTGCGGAGAGATGAAATGTCGCCCAAGCCACAGATGATGCTACAACCCTTTGAGAAGTGGGAAATTGACTTTGTAGGACCTATCGAGCTACGAGGGAAAACAGGCGCGCGCTATATCATCACCACGACAGATTATTTGACCCGATGGGCCAAGGCACAATCGGTTAAGGATTGCACGGCTACAATAGCTACGAAGTTTTTGTACGAGAATGTACTGACAAGGTTTGGATGTCCCAAAATTCTCATGAGCGATTGGGGAATGCATTTTCTGAATGAAACAATCAGCACACTCACTGAGCAATTCCAGATATATCACCAACAGAGTCCGTCATACCACCCGCAAGCGAATGGGACCGTTGAGGCATTCAACAAAATCTTGGAGACCGCATTGACCAAGGTCTGTAATGCATGATGAAATCACTGGGAATTGCACATCCTTACTGTGCTATGGGCATATCGAACCACGCGCAAGAAGTTGATGGGCCAGACACCTTTTCAGTTAGTCTATGGCAAGGAGGTCGTTATGCCTATGGAATATATTGTGCCTAGTCTACGGATCGCGACAATCACAGGTATGGCAGACCATGGAGCTTTGGAGGAAAGGCTCGCGCAGCTCGAAGAACTAGAGAAGGAATGATTTTTGGCTAGATTCCATCAGCAAGTACAGAAACAGCATGAAAAAGCGTGGCATGATTGCCATATCAAGGTGTGCGCTTTCAAGGAGAATGATTTAGTATTGCTATACGACAGTAAATTTGATAAATTCCCTGGCAAAATCTGAATGCATTGGTTGGGACTCTATGTCATCAAAGAAGTTACTGATGGGGGTGCGGTTCAGCTTGCCAAACTCAATGGGGACCCCTTCCCTGGCCGACTGAATGGCAGTCACCTGAAGCTCTATACAGGCGGGTTGGCTGCCTGACTAACCGTTCAAGGGACAGTCTCACCACTCTAGCCAATTGAAAGAGAGCGCAGGATGATAAAGCAATCTGGGAAAAAGAGGTGTGAGTGCCAGGATTTGCATCGATGTGGCACATCATTAAGATCACGGTCGCGCTGTTAGAAGTACGCTGCTGTGTTGCTCTGAGCAGAGGTGATCGTCCATGTCAATATTCATGAAAAAATGTCTGCATTATGGCAAAAGGGAGCAAGTAGGGGGAAATTAAGAGAAGGAGTATGAGCCAGATATGGCACGAACTGCCACAGATTTTCCACGGGGACGCTAGAATAGGCAGGAATCATGGAATTTGAAATTCGAATCACTTATAAATCACTGAGGGGCATCCACCAGGCGAACTACACTTCCGAAAAGTGTATGCTAAGTATTGATATGGATCTATTTATTATCTTTGCACAAGGAGTAAGCCCGAGGGTGGTGATATGGCTGATGGAGCAGTAGGACTATCTAAGAAGCATGGTGTTGACAGCTGTGGGCGTTCCACAACCTGTAGCCTCAATAGTAGGGGATGTACTAGAAAAAAGGGAGACACAAAGCAGAATTGGTCCAGATGTTGTCGCCCCACCTGCAGGCAAGTCGGCGAACTACAACAATTCAACGAAAGAATGGAAAAACAGAGAACACGGGTGGAAACAAAGTTACTAAGGCATCTCTGAAAGACCTTAAGGAGTGGGATCTCACAAACAGCAGCAACGATCTTGCAAAATTGCAACACAAGTTGCAGCAAACAGGGTGAAGAGCAGATACGAAGGTTGGAAGTGGCTGTGGTGGTACAAGGAGGTCTCATATGTGGCTCCCCCTCTCAAGCTAAAATCATGTGAGGGGGTATTCTTTGTTAACCAAGTAGAGCACAATGAGCATCATTGGTCACAAGAAGTGGTAAAAACACTGAAGTAGGAGCCAGACAAAGCGTTGTAGGAGACAACGAAGAAGCAGCAGGACAAGGAGTGTCACTCAGAGGGAGGTGAACCACAAAGCCATGGCAGTGCATCTCGCCACACTAACAAGTGACTTGGGACGAGTCACAATGGTTTTGTTGGGGGACTGTTGGGTAGCGGAGGTCCCAAGTAACAGTTTTGGGTTTGATAGCCTAGAAATTAGGATAAAAATATTGTAAACCTCTGAAATATGCAGAGCACGAAATGTAAAAGACCAAGTCAGAGGGTTGTTCACCCAAAAAATAATATAAAATAATAGGAAGTAAATCGGTCCACGGACCATAGATAGGTATAAATAAAGCACAACTCTATGAGGGAAAGGCAGTTCTCTTTGGGTAGGATCTTGGATCTAAATTGTAATGGGTTGTTAAGGGAAGCATTCTGAAGCGTCTGTAAGTCCGAGTCAAGGGTTTGGGGTAGTGGATAGAGGCTCTGTAGCTGGGTGCATAGAGGCCCGAAGAGTCCGCAGCTGTGTTCACGGACCCCTGCAACTAAGTGCGCAGGGTGGATCTAGATGTATTTGGGATAAAGTGGAAATAAAGATAAGTTTCCTCTGAGAATTCTGTGTTAAATCTGAATTATTGTGAATCTTCTCGTTTGTATGATTAATAAGACTGGTTTAATATATGAGCATATGTTGGTTTCTTAAATACTTGTGAATATGTGTTTCATCTTAATACGCGAATTAAATAAATCTGATAAATGTTTGCTTAAAGGCCCATCTAAGTAGATCCGATTTGCAACACTTCATCCAATAGATTAGATCTGTAGATAGCGTGCTAATAGGCAGTAAGAGGTATTTTAGATCTGTGCAAATACAGAGCAGCGTGAAGCTACAAAATGGCACGCGATACCTCCAGACCACACCCAGACATCCCTAGGGTGCGGAAACCTGGTTCCAGCACCCTTCCCTACTACCTAAGGTGAGACCTCAGTCCGCGCTTCACGGACTATTGTCGAAAGGGCTGGTAGCTGTGGGATTTGCTTAGCTAAATAATTCTTCCAAACATGGGTCAGGCCCATATAAGCCAACAGCAACTGATCACTTCTGGAGTCGATGCCCACCGAGGAGAATTGATACATCTCTCTTCTAAAACGGATGCCCACCGAGGAGAATAGATACGTCTGTCTTCCTCCCATCTACCCGGCTACATTGATCACCACCCCATCACATGCAACAAAAGTTCACTTCCATTGGACATCATAGACGCTGAAACAAACAACAGGTATCCATACACCACCATCAAGAAAAAATTCCCCACTGCACATGCAGTGCAAGGCATAAATCCATAGGTCTCCTCGCAAGAACTACTCGATCTCAACTTTATATATAGATAGGTAAGAACTACTCAATCTCAACTTTATATATAGATAGGTAGTGCCCATGGTGCGCATTCAAAGACAACCCCAAAAATTCAAACGAATAGACTGCTTGAAAATATTTCCTGCAATGATTACATCAGCCCCCTAGACAAGGGAAAGAGACTTCATTAATCAAGAAAAGGTATCAGTTTCTCCCTTGGTTACTTCCGTGTCTTTTTTATTTGAATCAAAGTATTTTTGTAATTTATTCTTGCTTGCATACGTGGAGTTCAAAGAACTGCATAGCCTTGCTTTCTGGATTCCATCCTCATTCGGTTGTAACTAATTCGTAACTCTTTTACAATTACTATTTCATAACTGTTTTGATTTTACGTTGAGTTATTTTAGTGATGTTACATACTCCCCCCCTTAACAGGAACACTGTCCTTGGTGTTCATCTCTCGTTGGAACTTTAGATTTTACTCATGATATAACCATCTAAATTGCACAAAAAGTGATCCTTCCTCTTTAAAATCAAAGATTTCATTCCAAGAAATGACAATAAACAAAAATTGTAATGTTATAACATAAGAAAAATCAATAGTCATAAGCATTTAAAATTGCAAAAATATGCAAGTTCTAATTTGCATCACTTGGCCCTTATTCAAATTCATAATATACAAAAACAAATCTCTAAATCAACTTACCATTACTTACCAACTACTCTTGAAAATCATGAGCACTTTCACATAAGATTTTTAATAGTGATTGGACAATTCATCAACCCCCCATGGTAAGTCACCTGTAATGTATGACTAACAAATTCAATCGCATTAGTCACAATATTCTGAGTCAAATGAAATACTTTCAACTATCAATCAATTGTGCAATGTTAGATGATATTTAAATCATAGTACTTTTACAAGTACTTAAAGAACACTAACACTAATCATCGAAATGATAAATCACCGCTCCACAAGCACATTGTATTAAATCTCACTAAAGACATCCACATAGTACTTCTAAAAGTACCAAAAGAGCACCTAGCTCTCTAATCATCAAAACAGTCAATCACCGCATCAAGTGAAAATTGTCTTAGCCCCTACTAAGACGTTTACAAGATTCGTAGTACAGTAAAGGAACTAAAATTCCCATAACTCCTTACTGAGCACTAAAAGCCTTTTGTGTTAAAATGTGCATGACATTTTTTTTTTTACAATTATATATAAAAAAAAATTTTTTGACAAAAAACATAACTAATTAATTAATTTATCCTCGTACAAAAACCATAGTGGCAAAATAATGCTCCTCCCAACCCATGGGAACTGGTTTCCACAACCAGATCGAGTCATTTTCACATCCAGACAGTTATTTGACAAAGGCAATACCAAGTCTAGTATGGAATTCCACTGGCCAACCAGCTCAAGAATTCCAATGACCACATACGGTCCAATATAAGATTCCTCTTGGTAGCGTCCTACCTATTCCTATGACAGCGTCCCATCTATGAGGAATGTTTGGGCCTTCTCCAGCAGGCTCCAAATCAACAAAGTTGCCTCAGGCATTTTACCCTCTTCACCATCATGGCCAACTATTTTCCCTTATTGAGATAACTAATCTCTAGGGAGAGCAAATCCAGGCAGACAAGTACCATCAACCCCTTCGGGAAGGCAACTGCCATCAACCCAAGGCCTTATAGCCTTTCACAACTATCTGCAACTATCTGGCATGTTAAATTTCTCTTTTATCACTCTTCCTCAAAGCAATTTACATAATGAACCATACGAACATTATCATTAACAAAATAAACATGCATGTACACCATGAATTTACACTTAACCCTCAACATGGGTCCACAACATCTAGATTGATAGGAAACATAACTAACATACATGTTGTATGCATTATGATTTTCCAAATAACACAATCATGCATATCATATAACATTATGCTTTCTCATTTATGGTTGCAATGTGATTTTACCTTAACAAGTTTTCTTGCAGCCATTAATCTGCCACTACTTAATCCCATCAGCAACGTTAGTCATAAATATGCATCATTTAACAAGTATTCACTTTCAAAATCATTTTAGTTTGAGGCACAATACTATCATGCATAAAAGTATATGCAAATATTCATTAATGTGTAAATGCCAATGATAGTTGAGTTAACAATCTAAACATTTCCAATTCCCCATAGTGTATTGTCATCAATAGACCGATACATGAAGTACCATAATCACTTGTTTAGGAATTGTAATAATCTTAAATCAAATCCAATTAATGCATATAAGTTCTATTAGTTGGTCATACAACACTGACCAATCACAACTACCGACCATCTTAATGCATCCATGAAAAGACTTAATAAAAAATTAGTTATTACAGTCAAGTCTCATTACTCGACTCATTGTTTATTTTCAAGTCTAAAGGGGTTCTTACAATGTATTTTTAAAACATTATATCGTCATATCCAAGGACATTCCCCATATTTTACATTCATTCATTGACTCATTAAAATTAGTTCATTGTAACTTCAATCATGTTCATTAAATGCATCATTATTATTGCATATTTGCAAGCAAAAGTTGGTAGTTGATTGTCACTTTCCTTGATGAGTGTTCAATATTGTTCATAAGTGTGAAAAAAGTTTTATTGTCTTTTCTCCTCATCAAGAATCGAATGTCATGAACATAGTTATGTAGCAAACTTTATTACTTACTACTCAAGCAGTTATAAACATGAATCACACATATCATGTCAAAAGTAGTGTACTACATAAATCAATATGTAGATTGTTAAACTCATACCTGAGTTAATGCCCACTGATGGCATACCTCAATTTATTTTCCGCTTACCAATTCCCAAATGTGCCAGTGCTGCAACCTTTAGCTCTGATACCACGTGTAACATACCCTGGTAACCTCACATGTAAAAGCAGGGAGTTAGAATTTTTTTATACGAATTACCCACAAGTAATTATCCAAATCACAACTCCACATTCCTCATTAACCATTAGATATAATGTCCATTAGTACATAAAGTAAATTGCAATAGAGGACAGTAAGTTGCATATCCATTGACAACCACTATTGTGATATATTAAAATAAACTGTCTCATGAACTTTGCATCCATTTCATGATTTCCTTAACCATATTAATTAATCACATACTTGAAATTATGATTATCACTTCAAATAAGGAATCATCATCATCAAGGATTCAACATCATCAAACTGACATAATAAGAAATCACGTCATTGAACACCGATATACCCTGGAAACCCTGTAGGGTGAAAACCAGCAAATGTTTAATCTTATTATTACACGCTTGTGAGGGTTTTCACCCCTCACTCAATGGATTATAATGGATTCCATCCCTTATCCATTGTTATAAAATATTACAATGAAATATCATTAAAATGTCACATAACTAGCTAAAAGATATTACATTTTCCATGAAACCCTTTACCTACATATCACCACTCTCTACGTCCTGGTGGCATGACTGTTCTATCAATGTACGATCCCGCAACTCATACTAATGAGCGTGGGCCATTATTTCTTTACCTACCACAATGTTAAACATCATTTTTTTCTTGGCACAAACCACCATCGTTTCCTGTCATTGTTGTCGTCAACAAGCTTTGGCAACAAGATTAGATACAATATTAATCAATCAATAATCAGCCTCTAATGGTGATCCTTTAACATCTACCCATGTGCATGAATTGTAAATATATCACAACATGCTTCTTCTAACAACGTTGTGCACAAACAATTATCAAGCATGTCATAATAAATAACTATTACATTTATTCAAGTAAATACTTGTTTTACCTTCCACAATTCTTACTCACACTAATGCATATTTCTCTTCAAATGATCTAACCCAATAGTTCTACAAATCCATGTTCCTCGTTGCAATATATAACACAATAGTTATATCTTCATACATGTAATAATCTATTGTTTCTATGCTTTTGCATATGTGTTCTTTTCACATAGTTATTTTTCAAGAACCTATCATAGTTTCTCTTTCATTAATGTACATAGTTGTTATGCATTTGTTTCCATGAAAGTATCATAACAAAGTCCTCATGCATTTTTTTCAACAAAGTATCATAATCAACCTTTCTTTTGCACATAAGAACTAAGATAATAATAACGGTAACCATTTATGCATTAAACCATGCAAATAAATCAAACTACCCAAGATGCAACAACCAAATCCTTTACCTTTTTACTTACCAAAACATGTAAATATTGCAAACTCTTGCAAAGGAATTAACACCATTAACTTATCTTTCATGCATAGAAAGATATACTCTTTCCAAACAAGGTTCTTATGACTTATCTCTATGCATAGCTTATTATATTTTCTCATAACTAAATATTGTTTCACAAGTGAACTCTCTACCCATGAGAATATTTCACAAATTACCCTATTTAATCTATATTCACTTCCAGGAAAAGGACTACGAAATCCCTTTTTAAGAAAAGAGAATTCATCCTTTCTTTTCTTACATAAACACATATGCATGCTATATAAAGATAATAAATGTTACTTATCTTTTAATGTTGCAAATATATATAATCACCGTCTTTTTCTATATATAGTAATAACAATCTTTAACTACATGTAGCATTATAATTTCTCTAACCAAGAAAATTATATATAATAATAATCAATATTTTCCTACATGCAGTAATATATTTCTTTACAAGAGGAATATATAACCTTAATCTACATGTAGTAATATATTAATTACCCATACTAAGGTTATTTAAGTAAAAACCCTCTATAGGTTATTCAAGTAAAAACCCTATTTTCTTTACTAAGAGGAGTATATATAATCTTTTTTTTTATCTCTCCATGAACCAATAAATTTTTCTTAACCAAGACAAATATATATCACAATATTTATCTGCATGCAGTAATATATTTTCTAAGAAGAGATTTCAGTGTAAATCACATTCAGAAAACCTTTGTCGACGCATTCGAACCAACTAGTGTGGTTCATTGTCAAGACAAGTTGAAGAAACAGATCCAGCTTAGCATGTTAAATAGTCTGAGCAGAGTCTCTAATGGCTAACTCAATGGCTAATTTTGGCACTAATTTGGACTTAGTGGCTCTCGCCATCAAGTCCAGTAGCTCTGTGAGTTCCCTTTTCCATAAACTCATTGAAAGTAGTCCAATTACCCCTAGTATTTATGGGCTGCCTAAGATTCACAAAGAAGGGCCCCCCCTAAGGCCTATAGTCAATACCATTGGTGGTCCGACCTACCTTCTTGCTAAATTTCTTGCCCTTAAGCTCAAACCCCTGGTTGGCCGTATAGAGTCCTTCGTAAGAGACTCTGCTTCCTTAGTTAAAGAGCTTAAGGACATAAAGCTTGACCCTGAGGACATTCTAGTAAGCTTTGATGTGGTCTCCTTTGTACTTGTATCCCTATAAAGGAGGCCATGGAAGTGATCTATCGCCTAACATATCCTGATACCGCACATCTGGTTGAGATCTGTCTCACTTCCACTTTCTTCTGTTTCGAGGGTGAGTTATTTGAACAGGCCTGTGGTGTTGCCATGGGCTCACCCCTCTCCCCTATTGTTGTGAATCTTTTTATGGAAGATTTCAAAACCAAAGCTTTAGCCTCAACTCGTCTCCTTCCCAAGCTGTGGAAAAGGTATGTAGATGACACTAATGTCATCTGGTCCCATGGCCAAGAGGAGTTGGATCTCTTCTTCAATCACCTCAACTATCAGTCCTCTGCCATTAAGTTCACTATGGAAAAAGAGGTCAATGGTTGCCTCCCTTTCTTGGATATTCTTATATCAAAGAATAAGGATGGTTCTCTCTCCCACTCAGTGTTGTCCTAAGATCAAAATTAGCCGTTGGTCAAGTTAGCCATTGGAGACTCTGCTCGGACTATTTAACATGCTAAGCTGGATCTATTTCTTCAACTTGTCCTGACGATGAACGACACTAGTTGGTTCAAAACGCGTCGACAAAGGTTTTATGAATGTGATTTACGCTGAAATCTCTTCTTAAAAATATTATGGATCACAGAAGCCTCAATTCAATAATATATTTTCTTACCCAAAAAAATATATAAACACAATCTTTATCTGCATGCAGTAACATATTTTCTTTAACAAGAAGAGATATATAATCACAATCTTGATCTATATGTAGAGATATATTTTCCTTACTAAGAAAATAGTGTGAGTTCTCCTTATACACATTCACATAATAGATCATGGTGCATGTATAATATTAAAATATAAAGACACATGCAAGTAAAGGTAAAAGGCTTCGGATTACCTAGTTATTAGTAGTCAAGAAAGACAACCAAATAAACTGAGCTTTACTGAGAACCTGACCGTGGGATTTATATATGTGTTTCTGCCTCTGAAGATCAACCTTATAACTAAGATCCCATCTTTGATCACAACCATTTATTCCTCAATGCAAGATTTATCTTTATCTGTCAAAGCAAGAATGATAACCGCTACATCCTCACACTAGGCTCTCTTAAAAGAAGAAATGCGTAAACGATATCTTCTGCAACTGATCTCTTTTGGAGATGATGCCCACCAAGGAGAATACATACGTCTCTCTTCTGGAATAGATACCCACCGAGGAGAATACATACATCTGTCTTCCTCCCATCTCCTCGGCGGAATTGATCCCCGCCCCATCACATGCAACAGAAGTTCACTTCCATTGGACATCATAGACGCTGAAAAGAAAAACAGGTATCCATACACCACCATCAAGAACAGATTCTCTACCGCAGATGCAGTGCAAGGCATAAATCCATAGGTCTCCTTGCAAGAACTACTCGATCTCAAATTTATATCTAGATAGGTAGTGCCCATGGTGCACATTGAAAGATAACCGCAAAAATTCAAATGGATAGACTTCTTGAAAATATTTCCTGCAACAATTACAGAAGCCCCCTAGACAAAGGAAAGAGACTTCATTAATCAAGAAAAGGTATCAGTTTCTCCCTTGGTTACTTTCATGTCTTTTTTATTTGACTCAAAGTATTTTTGTAAGTTATTCTCGCTTGCATACGTGGAGTTCAAAGAACCTCATAGCCTTGCTTTCTTGATTCCATCCTCAATCAGTTGTAACTAATTCGTAACTCTTTTACAGTTACTATTTCATAATTGTTTTGATTTTACGTTGAGTTATTTTAGGGATGTTACACTTTCCCTTCTCTCCCCCTCTCGCTTCTCTCTTTTTCTCTCTCTTCCCTCCTCTCATCTCTCACTCTCTCTCTCTCCATGTCTTTATTCTTCCCTCTCTCTCTCCATCCCCCTCCAACTCCATCTCTCTTTCTCTCTTAACCCTCTCTCCCCCTCCATCTCTCTTTCTCTCTTAACCCTCTCTCCCCCTCCATCTCTATGTCTCGCTCTCCTTATTCCCTTTCTCTCCCTCCCCCTCCATCTCTATGTCTTGCTCTCCCTGTTCCCTTTATCTCCCTCCCTCTGAGCTCTCCTTCTATGTGCTTTCCATCATCTCCTCTCTCCCTCATCACTCTCCATTTCTCCCTTGTCACTCCCTATATCTCTATGTCTTTTTTCTTCTCTCCCTCTCTCTCTCTCCCTCCAATCTATATCTCGCTGCTTCGCTCACTCCTTCTCTCCCTTGCCTCCTCTCTCTCTCTCCAATATTCTCTCTCTCCTCCCCATCTCTCTATGTCTCTCTCTATTTCTATTGTTATTCCACCCTGTCCCCCCTCCTCTCCCCATTAGTATGATGGAGAATTGCCGCTCTATGTAATCAATGATAAATGCAATGCGTAATATATTTTACATGTTAATTTTTCATTTTGAAATGAGTTATGGTTTTTGGGCATGTGGTTTTGATAAACCATGGAATTGGCCAATCCTATTGCAACAAATCATATTTACAAGTTAATAATATCCATGGTAAAGTGAGGGTGGATGTCCATGGTTAAGAAACTTGTTATATTGTAAGTTTATTGTAAGTATTAAGTTTTTATGTGCTTATTAATTGTATTTTAAAATATGGTTATGGAATCATTATTAGTTGACCACTATTATTTTAGCATTGGCCAATGTAAATTATAATGTTTAAGTTTAAAAAATAAATATTTGTTTTTTTAATTAATATTAAAAAAAATTAAACATTTGATTCAACCATAACTTGAAAGTTGCAATTTTTGCACAATATAATTCCATGTGGATAATTGGCTTATATATTTTATGTCATAATTTACGGATATGGTTGCAATATTCATACATGATTTTTAGATATTTATCTAATGAATTTTTATTTATGCTTTCACTTATGTAGGAGTAAATTTGTAATTATGTAAAATTAGGAGTGGTTACTACCCACCAAAATTTATGCAAGTTCTTATGGTTGAGGAAGCAATTTACTCATCCACTTCACATCTCAGTATACTAGTTTCTACCAAAGCAACACAATAGAATTATTTGTTTATAGACCATTATTAATTTAGCATTGACCAATGTAACATAAAATTGTTTATGTAATTTTTCCTAGTTGGAGGGGTTAAGTTGTCTTGCAAAACAAAATTAAAATATAACAAATTGAATGTTATTATCTTTATTACTTTTAACTTTTTATTATTAATCAAACCAAGATTTAAATGTTACACTCTTTTACAAATGCTACACATCTTCCCTACTGGAGCTATATTCTTTTTTTTTAATTGAGCCTACATACAAATGTAAATGTTACATCTTTACGCTCACACTTCTCCCCATACTAGGATGTAGATGCATGGCCTATAAAATTAATTACTTAAATTAAATTATATGATTTATTTGCTTATTTATATATATTTATATATATATATATATATATATAATATATATATATATATATATATATATATATATATATATAATATATTTGTAGATTATGTAAGATTTAGGCCCACATATTCTATATATATCTATCTATATATATAATATATCTTATATATATTATATATAGATAGATGTGTGTTTTTTTTTACTTAACATTTTTATATAAATTTAATATTTATTTAATTCAAATATATAATTTAAAACAATTTTTTTTAACATTTATTTATATGCCCAAAAAGAAGTGAGAGAAGGGTTCCAAGGTGTAATAACCCTATAAACTGCATTTACGTCTACATTCATAGTGTAAAATATTTTTTTTACTATGACATTTACAATGTAAAAGATGAATTCGTTTATAAATTGTAAAAAACAAATTTCATCTTCATCCACTAAAGTTTTCATCATGTAAAGGTTGGAGGCATTGTTTAACACAACTTTGGTGAGGAATGTTGTGGCTCATTAAAGAAAAGATTGTCAAGAAATTATGAGAGAAAATTAGATTGTTAATTTCATTGGAGATATTAGCATGGTCCTTATAGACTCTAAATAAGAATATGTGCACAATAATAATATCCATTATATTGGAATTCTTGAAATAAATTTCTATGTTAATTCTTGAAAAACAAAAATATATTGCATGCATCATTGTATTAGATTTCGAAGTGAAATGTCTTTGCATACAATATCAGATTCGTGCAAAAGAGAAAAATTAATTAGACTAATTTTCTTGGAATGGTTTTCATGAATATGTATGCATATATTACCTATGTTTACTTGAAAACTGCGAGGATTTGAGTGCAAAGAAAGACTTGCATAGGATTTTTGTGCACAAATTGGAGAAAAATAAAGATTGTTTTCTTAAAACATGCATATGAATCTTGTTCATACAAGGACAAGAATGCATGCTTGTTGCTTGAAAAGATTATGTGCACTAAGGTAAGTGCCATTATATTTATATAAAAAACCACATGTTGCATGCACAAAAGGGCATTGAAGTAAGGGTCATTATGTTTATATAAAAAAACCACATGTTGCATACACAAAAGGGTAGTCATTGTGATATAGAAAATATCTTTTTGTGTGTAAATAGAGAAAGTTATTATATTAATTTTTTTGAAAAGAATAATCTCTTGAAAAGATTGTCTCACTAGGTTGCTGATAATAGAAGTTGCATGAAAAAGATGTGACATATAAATATGGATTAAGTTATCATTATGGCAAACAATAAGTTAGTGGTATATGCAGAATGGAGGAATGTCAACTGTAGGATAATCCACTAATGGGAAGAACCAGGCCCTGAAGACACAATTCTCAAGGGTTTGTGGGTAAATGATGTAATGATGATTGTAATCGCTTATAACAAGTTATGTTGTTTTTGAGATGATATTATTTGTAATGTTTTATTACAATGGTCAAGATATGGACTCCCTTATAATCATTGAGTGAGGGGTGAACACACCCATGAGCGTTTAATAATATAATTAAATGTTTGTTGGTTTTGACCCTACGGGATTTCTAGGGTATATCAGTGTCTAATGATGTGGTTGCATGTTGTGTCATTTTTATGATGTTGATTTCTTGCATGATGTGATGTTTATATTGTCAATAATATGATTAATTAACAAAATTAAAATAATCATGGAATTGATGCAAGGTTATATCAAAAAGTTTATGTTAATATGCTACAACAATAGTTGTTAATGGTTATATAATTTACTATTCTCTTACTAAATTTACTCTATGTAATGATGAAGAGTGTATCTAATAATTAATGAATAATATGGAATAGTAATTTGGATAGTTACCCATGGCTAAATTGTGTAAAAAAATTCTAACTCCATACATTTTCATGTGAGGTTGTCAGGGATGTAACAAGTGGTATCAGAGCTTAAGGTTGCAGCACTGCCACCTTTTGGGAATTGGAAAGCAAAAGATAAGTTGAGGTATGACACTAGTGGCCAACAACTCATGTATGATTCTAACAAATTACATATCGATATATGTAGTACAATACTTTTGACTTGAGATGCATGATGCATGTTTATAACCACATTGAAGAGTAGGAAGTAATAAAGTATGCTACAAATTTGTGATCATGACATTTGAATCTTGATGAGGATAAAAGACAATAAAACCTTTGAAAATGTCGTCAACCTCTTTGTCTCTCCCAAGCCAATTTCCAAGGATGCCCATTCTTATTAGCAAAGCCACGTCCTTTTCCGAGTCAATCAAGTTGTCCATGAGATTCACGTAATAGCTCACGTAATTGATTTCCAATAATTGGCACATCTCTAAAGAGATTAGGTTACAGAATAGTACCTCTATGATATCTGTGATATAGATTAGAGGAAGAAACATTGTGTTAGGGTTCTAGTCAAAGTCAATATCTTGGATGCCCCCATAGAATGGTTTAAATTTGATCCAACATTTCTTCATTCCACTGCAAGACAGATTCTTTGGACTTCATTCAATGATTTTTTGAATCTGTCTTGAAGCTTCATAATGCATCGACTAGAACAACATTTAATGCATTACCTACAACAACCTTTAATGTAGATGCTACACTAACCTCCATCTAAACGGTGATGTTGATAGAGTATTGGTGGAGATACAATGACTCTGTGCAAGAAGCCTAGAAGATGATGAAGTTGTTTGACTGGTATTGACTCTTGTTTAACTATTCGTGACTAATCTAACCAATCTAATCATGCGTCTATATCAAATATATGATCATCAAAATGTTTGAACAAAACCCATGTAGTTTTTACCAATACACCCAAAAGCACCTCTTCGACATGAACGATCAAATTGAGCTCCAATTATAGTAGCTTTAGGAGAACAATGAAAACTTGATTTTCAAGCATCAAAATTTATTTTACTGTAACAGACGCAACAAACACTATCTTCTTTTCGCTATTAAGAGGGCTATACAATATTTTTCCATGTTCCCAACGTTTTTACAAGAATAGAAATAACCAAGAAATATACTTTGGTACCTAGGAGAAGACGGTTTCCTTGATGTACTTTGAAGTCACTTTTCCTTGGGATCCTTTGATCATAACCACTGCTTCTTGCATCCTTGACACCATCTACATTTCTTCTTGGAGTAGGGTTTCTTCCAATGTCAACTTGACTCATGCCTTTTCTGGGACTGGGAGCATCAACATTTCTTTCTAGCTTCCTCACATCCTTGTTATTTAAAGCATTAGGGTTTTCATCATTCTTGCTTGAGGATTCACCTACATAGCCAAGACCTAATTTATCAAGGGGAGACCTTTGATGACTTAGAATGTCATCTAGGTTTTGAGAAATTTTCAAGTTCTTATTCAGCAAGTCAACTTCCTTTTTAAGAAAGACAATTTCTTCTTTCAACTTTTCACAATCTTCATCTTTCATAGCTAGTTTCTTCATTTCCTCCATCATCCTTGTTACTTCATGTGTTTCGATTTTTAGAGAGATGACATTTGATTTTAGTAGAAAAATCTATTCATCATTTTCTTTTAGTTGGCATGTCATAGTATTTCTTCCTTTTTCTGCTTCATCAACTTGTCCTTCTATGAATGCTAAAGCTTCCATTTGCTTCTCAGCTCCTTGTGCTTGTTTCCTTGCTTCTTATAGTTGAGATATAAGGGAGGAGACCTCTTCCTTATATTGACCAATCTCTGCTTCAAGTTTGTTCGAGCGCTTGTGCCTTTGCTCAAGGTGGCTTGACAAGATATCTTCCCATTTCTTTGCCATATCCAATTTATTTGTCATGGATATGACTTCTTCATGATGCTTTCTCTTGTTTTGAGGAAATTATTCCTTAATATTGGCTAGCTCCTTCTCTCTTTCTTGTACTTGAATCTTGACAAGGTCAACTTCCTTCCTTGTCTTGTCCTAGTCACCTACTTGCACTTTCTTCTTAAGTTCCTCATTTTCGTTTTTCAAATTGTTAATCTCTTCTATGGCAGCCATAAGTTTAGTGAGGGGATCTTCTTCAAAATATTCTTCATTCTCTTCATCTTCTAGGTCTTCTTTAGCCTTGATGTTATCACTCTTATCTTCAACTTCCTTGATGGGCTCTGGATTTCCTTCTTGTTTTCCATCATTTTCTTGACTAGAAATCATTTTCAATGCTCTTTTTTATTGAAGATCGTGAAGTTTATCCCATATGCCTTTTGCTAATGAACATTTTTCAAAATTGGCCTTCAAAGAATCAGGTATCCCATTCAAGATTTCTTTCATTGCTCTTGTATTATGTTCCTTGGATTCTCCATCCATCTACTATCAATAATCACCAATTTCCAGACTTCAATGCCTTGAGTCTTTAAGAAATTCCTCATTCTTGCCTCCCATATATCAAAGTTTCCATTGAATAATGGAGCCTTCACAAATTGATTGACTTCAATTTCGGTGGTTGAGGGAGACACGTCTTTAGGAGGATTGGATACTTTCTTCCTTGGCTTCGCCATTTGTGTTCTAATGATCAACCTTAAAGCTGTTAGGCTTTGAGTGAAGGTATTGGCTCTGATACCAATTGTTGGAAATACTGAGAGGGGGGTGAATCGGTATTTATTTTTAATTGTTACTTTTACCAGTTAGATCATTTATATTTAGAACACAAACTGAACAATAATAATAAATGATTTTATAATTTTTTTTTTCACAATAAATCAAGTACAATGTATATAGGGCTCCAACCCTAGATGAGGACACCGATATTCAATATCCCAAGCTCCAACCTATTAACAAGCACCAACTTGGAATTTTTTGAGGCTCCGACCTCTAGGGTACTGACCTTATCTTCTCAAGGCACCGACCTTGTGTTTAGAGGCTCTAACCCTTAGGGCACCAACCCTTCACTGGTATAGGTTTCGATCTGGTTTCTTGAGGACTCTGATCCTCTAGGGCTCCAACCGTATCTTATCCAAGGCACCAACCTTGAGTTTAGGAGCACCAACTCCAAGGACATCAATCTTATATTTTCTAAGGACCAACCTTGTCAATTTCGAGGCACCAACCATAAGGGATCCAACCATATAGCTTCACTTTGTCAAGGTATGTTTGGTTGTACTTCACGACTCCCAATGTCTTCTTCAATGAGCCTTGCCTATCTTCATATTCACTGTAGTCTCCATGTTGTGTCATCAATGACAACCTTGTTTTATCAGAAGGTGTCACTAGTACTCTTCATGTTACCCAAACAAAACTTCTTCAAGGTTACCTCATGAGGGCATCATCATGGTCTCCTATAATATCTCAAAGACCAGCTGCTACAAGTCTTCCAAATATCTTCTAGTATACTCCAAGGTATCTTTAATATTCAACTATGCGAGTGTCTTATAATTCCTTCAAATGTATTCAAGAATATATAAAGGTGTCTTTAATAGAATTCTCCAAGAGTACTTCAAAAGGTGCTCCAAATGCTTGCTCCTTTAATAAAGATTCCAAATTTCTTGAAGGTTCTTATTCAACAACAGGATTTGTCCACTTCAAGTATTCTTCAAGGTTTCCTTTAGTTTATCCCAAAACCACTCCTGTAACCTGGGCTTCCAAACTGCTTTCAAAATTTACTCTAATAAATTTGTATCCAATAGTGCTCCAAGTGGAGACAAGGATGCCCACTATATATTAGCTCAATAAGAAGGATTAGATCAAAGTTCTACTCAAGAAAGTCTGCTTCAAAACATTTATGCACAAGGGTCAACAACTACTCCAAAGTCTACATAAGTCTGTTCTAGAACAATGCTCAACAATGCTTCAAAGAACTATATGCAAAAATAATGGTTGTAGCTTCCAGAAGTTCCTCTAAATAAATTCTCATCTTTAAGAGCGATAACATCTACTTAAAAGAGGCCAAATAGAAGCCTCAGGTTCATGTCTGTTCTAGTGATTACATTTTTCAGGTCTGCAATCAATACAATCAGATTTTCACACTTGACTGCTCATCAAATTCACTTATATGGGCTTTAGATAAACTGTGAATTGTATTTAGATTGAGGCCACAAGAAGGTTGAATTAGGCCTCTGTCAGATTTGGATAGGGCCTCAAAACAGGCCCTTGTTTCTCCCCAAATTTGATTATAGATATCACAAAAAATATGTCTAGAAGAGTTCCTTAATCAAAGATCTTGCTTATCTTACAGACATTAGAAAAATACTTCTCCTTTTACCCTTTATCTCTCCCTTTTATTCTCCTTTGTCCTCTTTACAACTTCTATACCTTTTCTGTCTTCGTTGATTTTTTATCTGCTTATGTGGTTCTTCTCTGAATTGATCATTGAGATCTGATGGTTAAAGTGAGGAGTATGAACTCATATTAATATTGGTTTGGCATTTAAGATGAATGGACGTGTCTTATGGAGGGATGCCAACATGACAGGCCTAACACAAGTTGGCTCAAGGACCAGATTAATATTCCTAAATTAAAAAATTAATATCTCCCAAACTGTTTGGGGTTTTGGGCCAAGTAATAGGTCATTGGAAAGATAAAAATATTCTCTAAAGGATGGTGAAGGTCTCATAGAGAAATTCTGCCTCTAAGTTAGTAAAAAATATTTTGTAATGTGACTGGTCATTTATTAGTGCAAAAATGAACGTAGGGCAGAATGGCTTCGAGTGTTGGGCTTCTTCATAGTTTGATTTCTTCATTGTTTTCCTTACTCATCATAGGGTCATAATGTCATCATCAATCTCATCAATTCACCATGCCATGAAGATAGTGCAGTGATATGTCATCAATCATATGCAACATCATGTCATCATGTAGCCTTCCATCATCAAGATCACCAGAGGTAAGGATATTTAAGGTTATGGCTTCACACCATCATCAATACCATCAAAGGTAAGGGCATCATCTAGTCCTTCATCAAGTGTGGTCATTCATCAAGGTAGTCAACATAAGTCATCAAGAGCTTCTAGATCATCAAGGTACATGATTTGTACTTGGTACTTGGCACTTCTTCATGAGTGACGTGAAATCTTCCTTGATGGATATCATCATCTGGCATCTCAAGAATATTTTCCATCCTGGCCAATGCCATATTGACATCAATGAAAATCTTTATTTTGAATTTTTTATGAAGTGTGAATTCTTTCCTTGCCGAGTGTGTTTCGTTTCTGCAGTATGCCTTTGAATTCCTGCAAGCTTGTATTTCCATTCTGCAAGAGTCCTTTAATTTCTACAAGCATGTTCAACAACATCTTTTCTGTTTTACATGGTTGTTACATATATCAACACATATAATTCAAACATCTTTGAAATAGAAATACGTACCTTGGTTGATAATTAATGATTGTGGTTTAGTTACTTTAGGAAGTGATAAAACCGCGCAAACATTTTGGCGTCATTGTTGGGGATGGTTTTTAACGATACAGTCAGCCAACGCTTTCTTTTGAACTTCATTTTGATAGAGTGTATCTAATTTTACAGGCATTGGGTGGTAAGGCAAGAGGTAAGAACATGCGCATCGCTCTAATATACCTGAGCGGGCTCACCACTGTAATAATTAGAACACTTAGGGTGTGTAGACTTTTGAATTTTCTTTTGATATAGTGTTTTTAATTTTACAAGCGATGGGCGATAAGATGAGAGGTAAGAACCTGAGCATCGCTCTAATATACCTGAGCAGGTTCACCACTGTAATAATTAGGAAACTTAGGGTGTGAAAATAATTACACATAGGGTCCATGTGTAAAATGTGTGAGTGAAGAAGAAGAAAAATGTAGGAACTCTAATAAATCTACAAGCAAAAGGGGTCACAAGAAGAACAAGAAAATTATTGATCAAGAGAGAAAAACATTCATCCAAGTATTGATCTCAAAAGAAGAAAGAAAGAAGTCAACACCACATAGGGATGTGAGAAAAATAGGCCCATAGAAAGCTGCTTCTTCTGCATCAAAAACATGAGCATCTGGTTCCTCGATTTTAGGACCCAATCTTCCTCAAATTGGCCTAGAAACTCTGAAATTTGTAAACTCAACTCGGGAACAACAAGGAGAAACTATTGTTTAGGATTTTGGATTAGAAGGAAAAGGGGAAACTAGTGGGAAATATAAAGAACTAGAATCAGAAGAACATTCTTTCACTTTCCAATACCCAAACTTAGGTAGTGCAGTAAAATAGCCAGCCCCAGAACAATCTGAGAAATTATCATAAGAATTCTTATCTATAGAACATTTGTCCAAACAATATTTAGAAGGATACTCACCAGAACAAGAATTAGGAGAAATTCCAATGGGATATAACAACAAAAATAACAGGAAAAATGCCACTATTACCACTTTTGAATTTCCAATAAGTGATATAAGGGGAGAAGCCCCTGTTATGCAACTAACTTACAAAACAGAAGAAGAGATAGATCAACAACTTCAAAATTAGCCTCTTCGAGGGGGAAACCTCATTTACATTACATAAATGAACAATTCTTGGATGATACGAATGACAAGACCTCCTTTCTATATATAGGAATCTAAGGGGTCACAATATAATCAGAGTTTGCATAACAATAATAATGCATGGGCACAACAATAAAATAATGGGGTTGCACTAATAACAATAAGGAGCTACACTAGTAGTATAGGGACCTCCTTCAAAAAGTGTTGTCTTCAACGCTTGAGTAGTTTTGTATGCTTATGTATAAAATTCTCATCCTCCCATGTGAAATATTCAGCGGTTGAGTTCTTCCACTTGATGAGATGCTATGAAATTGATTGATTTCATAGCTGTCAATTTCTTGTTTCCGTGATTACTTCAGGTTCCACTATTATTATTATTATGGGGACTACATGGGCACAACAATACAATAAGAGGGTTGCACTAATAACAATAAGGGGTTACACTAGTAGTATAGGGACGTAACAACCCCTATGAAAAATATCCCTCTATCAACCCTTCCACCTTTCCAGGGATTGACTGTAGAAGATCTTGATACTTTTATGATTAAGTTTGATGTTTTGTGCGAGAGTTATGACTATAGTTCAGATGGTGAGAAGCTAAAAATATTTCCTTCCAGTCTGAAAGGAGCAATGTTAAGATGGTTTATGGGACTAGGTTTTCCCACTATCCAAACATGGGGAGATATGAAGACTACATTTCTGGCAAATTACCAAGACTATTGTTGAACTAGAGATCTAAGATAGGAGATATTCAGAATGACACAAAAGGAAGAAGAGAACTTGGAAGATTACATGTAACAATTCCATTATAATCTACAAAGGTCCAAACATAGCAATTTGAATCCAGGTATTTTGGAAATAATATTGATTCGAGGAATGAGAGATGATTGCCTTGATATTTTGAACGTCTTAGGAAAATGAGATATATCTCAGGAGTCATACGATGATATTATAAAACTTTTCTTAAGGTGTTCGTGAAGATCGTGATGAGGGAGAAGCATGGCACAAGATGTCTCTGTTAAAATACAGAAATCCACAAATGGAGGTGTGACCAGAGTTCGGATTGGAAAGTGTTCGAGAATATCAAGACTGATCTTCCTAGTACCCTATCTGCCTAATTGACGACAACACAAGTGAAAAAAGCACAAGGTGAAGCTGATTAGGCCTTGGCCGTGTTCTGCCCAAAATGTAAGGAGAAACATTCCCTGAAGGAATGCAAAGTCAACAACATTAACTTGTGCAATCTTTGTGACCTATTTCACTCTACATGACACTATCCAGATCTCCCAATACTAAAGGCAACACTCAAGGAACCGAGCAAGGAGGTTCAGTCTTCTTACTTTATTTTGTCTAGGAAGCCTTGGAAACTATGACCACTAGGTATGTCTCAACATTTTTCTTTCAGTCCATGGAATAATTTATATAATGCTTAGCAATTTCCATGGCAGTATCCCACTCCTCCTCCAGCTCAATTTCCTTTACCATGGAACCAGTGGTCTCCTTCTCCACCTTTTATGTATCCTCCATCTCAGTTGTACCCTTGGCCTTAGAATTGGAGGGGAAACTCTTTAGGCCTAGTCCCTCCTTCATTACAAGTGCAACAACAATTGCAACTTCCACCTCTCTCACTGTTTGCTACTACTCCTACCGTACATCCCAAATTACTTGTATAGTATAAACCTAACCCAAATAATAAGGAATATCAAAATATAGAAGCCCCCATGTCTTTCCATACCTACTACATTACCCCTATTGGATGCAATGAGATCCACCTTCGATCAGGAAAAGTAGTAAACTCAAAAACCTCCCCTGTTACTACTGAAGAGGAATGTGAATCACCTAGGGATGATCCTATGGATTTTGAAGAAACTGCTGCACCTGTAACAACTGGTTAAAATAATGTTGACACATCTATAACAACCAATCCAAATTCTATAGTGACTAAAGATACTCCATATCTACAAATATTAGTTAAAACTAGGATGATTCCACAACCCGAATCTGATTTCCCTGGGGAGTTAAAAAATCTGCACATAAGGATTACCTTGCTGCAAGCCATTAAGTATGTCCCCATCTATTAAAAACATAGTAAGAGACCTATGTGTTAAGAAACGTGGAAGGAAGCCCAAAGAACCTATTTCCATCCATGTGATGGGAAAATTGTGAGAACTAATGACTAGTCAACTTCTTTTGGCTAAATACAGTGACTTAGGGAATCCTACAATCATTGTTTATATTGATGAGAAGCCCTTTCCGAACACATTAATTGATTTAGGGGCAGCAATCAATATAATGACTAAGGAAATATTCACCACTTTAGTACTGCACAGGTTGAGAGAAACACCTATAGTGCTAGAACTAGTGGATAGGTCACGTGTTAAACCTAAAGGAATGGTAGAGGATGTAGTCATCACAATGGATTCCTGGAGGTACCCAACAAAATTTATATTTCGTAAACCAAATGAAATCTTGGGGGACATCCCCTAATATTAGGAATGCCTTGGTTAGCCATTGCAGACACATTCATAGGTTGTAGGTCGGGCTTAATGACGATTTCATATGGACAAGCCACAAAGAACCTCAACCTTTATCATCCTACAAAACCAGGTAAAGATTTTGAAAATCCCTTGTGGGATGAATTTGAACCTGAATCAGATCATTCCTAGCCACTCCTCACTCTTGGAAAAGCCTAATATTTTAAGAATGAGACAGAGCATGACATTATCAATTGATTTATCAATAATTCCCTTGGTGTTACTTCTATTGATGATTTAGGGATAGAAGATACCATGGAAGACTTGAGTCTAGAACATATGAAAACTGCCCCTAATCTCAAAAGCAACCCAGTTGATCTAGAGCTAGGAAAAAATAAAAATATTAATCCTAATCTGACTCCTGAATAGAATAGGATGTTGTTACAACTATTACAGAGACATAAAAATATATTTGCATGGGATTAAACGGACATGAAAAGAATTCACCCCAACCTCTGTACCCACCACATCTACTTGAAGGGATACTATAATCCAGTTAGGCAGCCATAACAACGCATGAACCCGGCACTTAAAGAAGTAATAAAATAAGAATTGTAAAAGCTTTTAAATTCCAACTTAATTTATCCCATCTCTGACACCCAATGGGTATCTCCACTTGTTATTGTTCCTAAAAAGAATGGAAAGTGGAGGATCTGTGTAGATTATAGAGAACTTAACAAAGCCACTCAAAATGAACATTTTCCTTTTCCATTTATAGATCAGGCCCTTATCACCTTATCTGGAAAAAAAATATTTTCGTTTCTAGATGGGTTTAGTGGTTGTAATCATATATAGATTGCCCCAAAGGATCAGGGTAAAACCACCTTTACTTTCCCTTGGGGGACTTTTGCATACAAATTTCTCCTTTTTGGACTCTGTAATGCACCAGTAACCTTCCAAAGGGAAATATTGGGGATATTTATGGATTTACTAAATGACTGTTTAGAGGTATTCATGAATAACTTTACATGTTATGGTGATGATTTTGAACTAGCATTAGCCAATCTCAAAAACGTACCAGAACGATGTGTGCAAACTAATGTTTCTTTAAGCATTGAAAAATGTCACATGATGATGAATGAAGGAATTGTGCTTGGGAATTATATTTTTGCTGCAGGAATAAAAGTTGACCTTGCTAAGATAGAAGTAATTTTGAAAATTCCAACCCCCAAAACACGTAAAGAGGTACGTAGTTTTTTGGGACATGCAGGGTATTATAGGAGGTTTATAGAAAAAATTTCAAAAATTGCATCCCCATTATTTTCTCTGCTTACTAAAGATGTGGAATTTGTTTTGACAGAGAAATGTGAACATTCCTTTATAGAGTTAAAGTAGTATGTATCAGCAGCCCCTGTTTTGCGAGGACCACACTGGGACCTGTTGTTTCACATAGCAACCGATGCAACTGATACTGCTATAGGAGATGTGTTGGGTCAACTAGAAGGAAAGAATCCATATGTTATATACTACAACAACAAGAATCTGACTCGAGTAGAATTAAATTATACAGTTACAGAAAAAGAGTTTCTTGCAGTAGTGCATGCCATCTATAAATTTAGGCACTATATTACAGGTTATCAAGTATTTTTTCACACTGACCACTCTTCCATTCGTTTCTTAATGAATAAACCTGTTACTAATGGTAGGGTTACACGTTGGTTCCCGTCGTTACAAGAATTTGATATAACAATCTTAGATAAACATGGAAAATATAATGTAGTGTTTGATTTTATTTATAGGCTAACTATTAATAGTGATTGCATGTCCGTTGAGGATTCCCTACCAGATGAATATCTTTTTGCTATTTCAACTCACTCACTATGGTATGCAAACATAACTAACTACCTTGATGCATGGATATTTAAAAAACATCTATCCTCAAAAGGAAAGAAGAAGATTATTCAGTAGAGTGCAAGATACTCTTGGGTAGAAGGATACCTCTACTACACAAGGTGATATCATTAGATCAGGTGTTGTGTGAGAGACAATGAGATTTTTGACATCCTTAGAGCCTGCCATGACAAACCTTGTGGAGAACACTTTGCTGACAAAAGGATAGGGCATAAAGTGCTTTCATTGAGATATTATTGGCCTACCATTTTCTAGGATGCAAAGAAATTTATGAAGGGATGTGACAGTTGTCAAAGAATGGATCAATCACTCCGATCAGATGAAATGTCACTACAACCTAAAATACTCTTGGAACCATTTGAGAAGTGTGCCTTAGACTTTGTAGGACCAATTAATCCTTGATCTCAGTAGAATTCCTACATTCTATTCTGTATAGATTACGTCACAAATGGGTTGAAGCAAAGACACTAACAAGGGAAATTGAACAGGTTGTTTCAAATTTTTTATTTGAAGACATTTTTGTTAGCTTTGGACTACCTCGAGAAATAGTGACAGATAGAGGACCACAGTTTGCATCTCATTTGATCCATAAGTTAGTTGACAAATTCAAGGTCTATCACAGAATTACCTCACCATATCATCCTCAGGAAAATGGTCAAGTGGAGAGCATTAATAAGGTTATTGAAGGAATTCTCACTAAGATTGTAGTCAGCCCCCAGAGGAACTGGGCTACTAAACTTCCAGAAGAATTATGGGCATAAAGAACCACATGGAGAAATACTACTGGATTTTCACCATACGAATTGGTGTATGGTAAAAACCCATCATTTACCAATGAGTTTGAAATAAAAACACTCAAAACATCATTGCAAGTGAACCTATATTTGACAACAACTCAAAAACATTGGTTGAACCCGTTAAATGAAGTATATGAGAAGAGGTTGGCTGCCATCCAGCAAACATACATCATCCAATGGCAGAGGGCTAAGTGGCATGACAAGTTTATCAAAAAGAAGGTGTTCCAGAAAGGCGATTGGGCTCTACTATATGATTCATGATTCAAAGATTTCAAGGGGAAGCTTTGCACCAGGTAGCTAGGTCCTTATGAGGTAGATATAATATTTAACAATGGGACCATGAGATTAATTAGCATAGGCAATGTAAAAGTTCCATTACTTGCCAATGGGTATCATCTTCGGTTATATAATAAACCAACCTCAAAGGATTCATTTGTCAACATTGTCTCAGGATCTAATCTCCAAGTTATAAGAGTATGGATAAATTCTCTTGTGCTGTCAAATTCTTAAATTCCAATAAGTGCAGTAGTTGAAAACCAACTTTTTCTTGGTAGTTGGTACACCCAAATAATAATAATAATAATAATAATAATAATAATAATAGCATCTAAAATAAAAAAGTAAGAAAAAAGAAATATGCCTGTGAAAATCTCTTGTGGGGTGGAGGTAGATAGTTGTACCAGCTGAAACCACTTTGTGGCATCTAATACACATTTTCCTTTTAATAAGTTATGTAACAATATGATATCTATGATATATGTGTAATAACATGTTGGTTACAACCCCATTTTTATTCATTTCATTGTATTATTTTGAGAAATATTTTGTAGACACAAAATTGTAATGCCCTCAAAGGAATACATTGTTGTAATAAATTACTGCTACAAACTTATTCAACCATCATGGATAAATTCTTTTGTTGTTACATTTGTAGCAGCCGGTTTGATGGAGATGACTATCATATGAAACCATTTGCAGCTTTCTGTTTCAATAACCACTGTCACTGGCACTCTGTTGTTGGCATCAATCATATCACCCTTCGATAAGTCATTCAAAAAAGGAATATTGTTTTTTTCTTTATTTAGAAATTATGGCAGTTAATACGACATTTCGTTTGACAATCAAGGACAACCTTTGCATTTAAGTTGGGGGGGGTGACGAATCATTTTGTGATTCGTAACATAACTTGGTTTGAAGTGACAATACCCATTAATCACTACCACATTGCATGATTGATTACCTCATTAATTCGAACCATGTCCAAGTCAAATATTCACACCTTTGAATTAATGGTGAAATGATAACCATATCACACAACTTTCTGACTTAATATCCTTTCCTATTTCCCTGTTATCCACCCTGACGTAGCTTTTCACCCTCATTGCACATATTTTTCAAGAACTGTGATGGAAAGCATGAAAAAGTCTCTAGTGATTTTTGTAGTAATTCGTGAAGGGTCCATAACGTTGAATGATGGGGAGAGAAACAATGAGGCATGAATCAGATTCCACCGAGGCTTTGGAAAAATTCCTGGAAGCATACCAAATTTTCAGAGAAGCAGGGTGGATCGAATTTTTTAAGCGACTTAGAGGGTTGGACGAAAGTTTTGCTTTGGAATTTTCTCGAAATCTAAACAGGAATCAAATAGAAGTCACAGGCCCAAGACTAGAGATTACAGAGGAAGTGATGCCAGAGTAACAACACTTCTACCTGAAGGGAAGAGGTGGTTCAATTGGAAAATTAATGACCCAACCCTTAAAGTTAAATTCCTACAAGGAGAAGAACAATTGGTCAAGAGGGGAAGTGGAATTGACCACCTTTCGCTTCCTCAGTCCTGGAATGATGTTGCCCTATTCATTATCAAGTACATTACATGTGAGGGGTGCTCAACGATAGTTTTCAACTATCATTTTCTGTTGCTGAGCCATCTTCGACATGGGAAATTAGTTAATCTTCCCTATGTTTTGTTGGAAAATTTAAAACATATGGTTGCCTCCGTAAAAATAGCCTCGCATCTAGAGAGCTGCATTACCAATCATGGCCTCATAAATTTTATCATAATGGAAGCTCTAGAGCTGTAATGATTAAATTGGGAAAATTTTATCAGTAAAGGCACAAAAGCCCCATGACAGAGACAAGTTGAAACTCCTATGAATCCCCAGGGAGATCTGATGCAGCTAAAGAGAAGGGACGTTGTTTCGGAATTAGAGTTAATACAAGGTCACTTGAGAAACCGGTGGATGGTAGACTGCCGAAGAAAAGGTTTAAGGTTATTGCTCACCTAGAACCCTCACCCCCGTCCAAGAAGAAACAATAACCATTGCCACCATCCAAGAAGAAACAAGAACCCTTGCCACTATCCAAGAAGAAACCAGGTAAGAAAAAAGAACAAAAGGAGAAGCAAGAAGAGACAAGAAGTAAAATAAGAGGAAATAGAACAACCAGGAAGATGCTTCTTCATCAAGTAAGAATGAAACCCTAACCTTGCTCGTTAAAATTAAGAACCTAGAAGAAAAAAATAAGGAATTAAAGCGGAAATTAGGAGGTAGAAAAATGAAAACAAAGGTTCGGGGTCTCGATACATTCGCTGAGGTTGTTGATAAGTTAGGATCTGAAACCACACAGGGGCCTTTATGTATAGCATGTGTTGAGGGTTTGGCAACATCAGGGTACAAGATTTGCATTGTAGACGCCATCTCAGAAGGAACCCAAACATAACAATGGCAGGCTAACACACAAGAACCCGTTGACGATGTTGCTGACACACAAGAACCAGTAGTTGAAACAAAGCACCCCGTGGATTTTAACCAAGAAACCGATACACAAGAATCTATCAATGATGCTGCTGATACAAAAGAACCAGCAGTTGAGACAGAGGTTTTCAAGGAAGAAAAATTGAGAGATGTTCCACAAGAACCTGTCAACAGTGTTGTTGATACATAAGAATGAGCAGCTCAAAACACGAGATGTTGTTACACCCTATAGTGCTATTACACATGAAACTGCACAGGACCCTGAAGAAAGGTGGAATTTAGAAAGGCTTTTACTGTTATCAAAATTGCAGAATTGGAAGAAAATGACACTTTCCCTGAAAAAGGGAGTGATTTCTTTGGAAGAACATCAGAAGGTTATTCATACCCTTAAGGATTAGTACACCAAAGAACTGCTGACAGAAAAGTTGATAAAGTGGAAATGAGGAAAGATGAGATCGAAAAGGAGAAACAGAGACGATAATTACAAAAAGAGGTCAAGAGGTTGAATGAAGAGAAGAGTAAAATGTATGAGTTAGCCCTAAACCTTTTAGGTTGCAGCTTGCCATCTCCATCCTACTCGATCTTCTTGTGGGAAATTTTTTATTTTTTCCAGTTGAGAGTCATCCATGAGAACATACCCTACAAGAGAAATTCCACTAAAACATTTCTAGACGTATTTCATTCATCCGATTTCGATGAGCGGAGTTTGTTATGCAAACTCTTCTTGCATAATATATTTGTTGAGCATTCTAGTTTGTAGATGGTTGTAAACATATCCCCTTACGTTGGATATTTACAACTATGGGCTTTCATATCTTTCTTGATGAATCAAATTGATTGGAACCTTACCACAAAATCATTTTCTATGAATGAAGAAAATGCAACCCTAATGATAAGATCAGAACCTTGTATGGCCACTATTATGAGGTGTGAATTTAAACAATTTCTCAGTAAACCTGGCATGATAGAACAATTGTCCCTCTATAGGAGAAGAATTGTTGGGACTTGCTTTAATATTTATGAACAATTGAAAAGGAAATCATTAGTTGGAAGCCTGAAATGATGGGAAGCTTGCAGTGACACATCAGAAGCAAGGGATCCCTTTGGGTACCCCAATTTCATGATAGTTTTTACTCGAGTCCCTAAATATGTCTGAACTATCAAAATGATGGGAGCTTTCTGGATGGGGCTCAAATTCAAGTTTCCCCTAATTCGGCACCCAATTGAGAAATACCAGCCTCACTTCCACCTGAGCAAGTATGATGAACATTCTCAGACACATCGACTCGTGTCTACCCATGGGTATGGAAAGACAACAAAGATACTGTTGGTGCCTATGACTTCACAAAACTACATCAACAACATGCTAGTGTCACGATAGATGAGGACCCTGAGGATTATAAAGAACATACATGAGGACATGTAGTGGCTTCAGTTGGGGGAGATGTTGGGTGCAATATTTGAGGATATTTCAGGCATCCTTTTCCCCATTTTTGGCCAGTTTCACTCATTGAACATACTATTTCCCTAGTACAATGTCACTCCCTCTAATAGAGAAGCAACCTTTTTCTCTGGCATATTATTATGCTATTTTCTACTAAGTATTGAATGAAACAATGCTTTCTTTGGTATTACTAAGCATGGTATATTTGGAAGAGTTATTTTGAATATTTTTATTTTAGGTGTTGCCATAACTACTGATAGCCATGGATGAACAATTCTTGTTGTTACTTGTTGTTACACAGTGTGAGTTGTTGTTACACCATGGGTTTTCCATTTTCAAAGACAACTCTCAAGGGCTGCATGAAGTAATTCCATGAGGAAAGTTAAGAATATCTGAGTAGTTACACTTATCTAGAAAAGAGTGGTGTAACCATAACAAATCTTTGTTAAAATCAGTTTGTAACAATTTCTATCTTTTTATTATTTTTGTGAGCTTAATCAACATGAGAATCTCATATTCTCATGATTAATTCGTTTTCCTAATTTTGGGGCTTTGTAAAGACTTTATAAAAGAGCTTAGTCTCATGTGGACAGGAAACAAAGATAATACCGACATTTTGATCTTGTACTCTTCAACTATTTTTAATATGATCATATATATGGTGATGTTATTGCAATTTATGTGTAGAATCCTAAACTAGTTTTCGTTTTACTCTTGCACCCTGCTTGGGAGGAAGGGCCGTCCTCTTTAGTAAGGATCACAGTGTTGATAGAATATTTGTTTCTTTCATGTGTTAAGTGTGGATTTCTTATTATTTTTGTACACGATCATTGTGGGAATGATACACTTTTGATTTCAGATTTATTGTGTGTTGTTACACAGGTTAATCAATTCCATGATATTTAATTGATGTTATATATTTAGCTGATAGTGTATGGTGCACCTATCTTTATTCTGAATTTTTTATGAAGTGTGAATTCTTTCATTGCGGAGTGTGTTTCATTTCTGAAGTGTGCCTTTTAATCCTTGCAAGCTTGTATTTCCATTCCGCAAGAGTGCTTTAATTTCTGCAAGTGTGTTCAACCACATCTTTTCTGATTTCCCTGGTTGTTACATGTATTAGCGCAAATAGTGAAAACACCTTTGATATAAACGAGCTTACCCTAGTTGATAATTAATGACTGTGGTTTAGTTACTTTAGGAAGTGATAAAGCCGTGCAAACAAGCGATACTTAAGTAGCGATGAGATCCGTGAAGACGAGTATAACGCATTCAAGTAGTCCTCGCACCCATTGCCTCACACTTTTGTTGGGGCATTAATCCCTACCACCTTTACTCGCGGATGGAGGGTTGTTCCTATCTCAGAGACACAGACAAAGATAGTTGGTTTATTAAAATTAGTGTAAATAAAATTAAATTTCTATGCATCCAATTATTTTAGTGTTTGGTGCAAGATGCAAAGCCAAATGCGGAGCCCTCATTCCAAGGCATTTTTCAAATTTAAAATAAAATTAAAATTTTATGCATCTAATTATTTTAGTGTTTAGTGCACTATGCAGAGCCAGGTGTCGAGCCCTCATTCCAAGGCATTTTAAATAACCGAAATTTAGGATTTAGTTAACAATTGTGATTCCAGATTTTGGATTAAAAAAAAATATTATTAAATTAGTTAATAATAAA
>APFE030685320.1:40290-63618 GCA_000404065.3 Pinus taeda
AATATATTTTATTTATTTAAACAATGTTTAATTAATTTATTTTTTATGTCTTTCATATGAAAAATATTGATGTTCCATTTCAAAATTTATATGTAAGGTCATTTTAAATTCGGGTTTATGATCATTGTGTAGCATATGTTATATATACATGGTTTTGGAGATTTTTAACTCTATAAACTTTTAAATTAATCTGAAGTAGCTATTAATTATATGGTTTTGGAAGTTTTAACTCTAAACACTTAAATTAATTTAAAGTAGCTATCAATTACTTTTTACATAAGAAGCAGAGCAGGTACTAAGAAACAATACTGCATATTACACTTGTTATATTTTGAATTTTTTTATAATTACTTGAACTACTTTATGTATATTTTCATAATTACTTGAACTTTTAACTTTAAGTTATATGCATTTATTATATTAAAACATTTGTTAGAGACATTTATCACATTAAATCATTTAATAGAATTTTAGAAATGAAACATGATGGTTAATTTCATCTATTAAATATCTCAGATATGTGGAAGGGAAGAGACACGAGGACTTCACTTAATGAACCTGTGACATATCACGTGCATTCATTGTTGGGTTGTGCTATATTATTTCCACGGCTAGCTCCCCTAGTTAACCGGGGGGTTAGAGGGGGGGCAGAGCCCCCCCTTCGTTGTGTCGATTGCATAGCGAGGGGGTCACAGGGGGATTGAGGGAGGTGGATAGCGCCCTCTACGAGGTCCAGGGCAGCGCCCCGAGGAAATTTTTTGGGACCTTATATTAGGTGGGGCGAACCTACCTATGGTTTTGTGCATGGTTTTCGCGCATGGTGTTGGGTGCGATGGTTTTCGGTCCATGGTATTAGATGCTTCGGCATGTATAAATATGTATTGTAACATAGAAAAGAACATAATGAAAAATCAAGCTGGTAGTCCCAGGTTTTGGGATCTAGGGGAAAATCTCTCTGTATATGTTTTTTTATGTGTTATGCTCTCGCATTGTTTATTTTATGTTCTTGGAATTTGTATGCAGGTAATTTCTGTATGGGGTTAAAACCTACATTTGGTATCAGAGTTGTTTTGGCTTCAAGGGGACGCCTTCGTTGCTCAGGGGTTTCACTAGGACTTGTGGTAGATCCTGTTCAGTGGGAGAACTGCGGGATTGATTCTGGTGGTGAAAGAAGATGGCGAGCAATGGAAAGATAGAGATAGAAAAATTTAATGGTCAGAGTTTTGAGTTGTGGAAACTCAAGATGGAGGATCCGTTGGTGGACAAATATCAGTGGATCACGGTAGTTCAGGTACTAAACCAATGGGAGTGTCTGATGAAGAATGGAAGAAGTTGGATCAGAAGGCAAAGAGCACAATACGATTGTGTGTCTCGGATTCAATATTGCTGAATGTATTAGGGGAAGCTACGATGAAGTCTTTTTGGGACAAGTTAGGGACTTAGTACCAATCTAAGTCTTTAGTGAATAAATTGTTCCTACGAAAACAATTGTATAACCTGAGGATGAAAGATGGAAACTCGGTGACAGAGCATTTGAACGCATTTAATATTGTGGTAAGTCAGTTATTATCTGTTGATATTAAAATTTCAGATGAAGGTAAGTGCATCAGTTTGTTGTGTTTTCTACAAGATTCATGGTATAGTCTGGTTATTGCAATAGGTAGCAATGAAACTACCTTGTAGTTTGATGAAATAGTCTCATCATTGTTGACGGAGGAGATGAGATGGAAAAATATGGAGAGCCAGAATGGTGATGCCTTGTCTGTATGAGGACAGTCTCAGAACAAAATAAAAAATAAGTCATTGAGTGGGAGATCCAAATCTAGAGGAAGATCTAAATCTCCAGGAAAACTTGTAAAGGTGGTGTGCTAGAAATGCAGAAAGGAAAGGCACTACAAAAGGGACTGTAAATCTAAAGTTCGTGACAAAGGAAAGGGATCTAATGATGCTACTTTTGCAGAGGTGAAAACCACCTCGGATGAAGGTGGGGATGTGTACTTGGCTTCTTCAAGTACACATGTAAATTGTTGTAACATGCATTTTTGTTGCCTTTAATATTCATTTTCTGATTTAAGAGTCACTTGATAATATTTCAAAAAAGAGATAAAAGCAAGAGGAAGAAGTGATAATGGCATATCGGAATCGCTAAAAGAACAAGTATAAAAGAATTGGCCCCGGTATAGCCAAGGATCAAATTAAATCGCAATATAAGTAGTTATACGGAGCTGGACTTGATATATATGTGTGTGTGTGTGTGTGTGTGTGTGTGTGTGTGTGTGTGTGTTAGCGATGTGGTTAAATGACAATCGCAAATCACAATGGGTAGTTATATAACATAGCATCTTAGCTTTGGCTGATTGTGATTCACAATAGCTAAACCCGAAACATATATATAGTATGTTTTAAAGTCTCGGTGGGTCCACCATATCATAAAGCCCCTTATATATATGCATATGGGTGCCGCCAATTTCGATTTGCGATGACAGACCTGAAAAAGTATATGTTGGATTTTATAATTCTGGCGGGTCCACGGTATCTCAAAAGCACTTCATATACATGTATATGGGTTTTGCCAAAAACCATTTGCGATGACGGACCCGAAAAAATATATATTGTGTTTAATAACTCTGGCGCATCTGTCATATCGCAAATTGTTAAGGGTTGTGTTGATATAACAATGGAAAGCGTCGATTGCGATTTGTAATGGGAAGTCAATGGAGCACTAACCAGATAGATCCGATTGATTTACTAAACAGAGTTAATTCTTTTCTGTTCTGCTTTGCGTCGATTTCGCTGTGTAAAGGAAAGAATTAGTGTTAGAGTTGAATCTGAAGAAAAGGCAATTGGTCGGGTTTCTTGGTGTTTTGGCCGATTAAAATGCATCTAATACATGCATAAGCCCAGGTTTATACAAGTCAAACACAGTTCATTATGGTAAAATCAGATTAATCATTATTGAAGCATTTACAGAGGAACTCAACAGTCGATCATCAAAGCAAGCCAACAGTTATCGTTATCTTCTAAATTTAGTTATTTTCCTATTATTTTATGTTCTTTGAGGTGTCTTTTACCGTCCCTGTAACATTTTGTAATAGCTTTAACTTTAGATAGTTAGGGAAGCAATTAAGTAATTTTGCAGTTACAAAAATCAACAACTATTCCACAATGTATAAAAAGAGGAAAATTTACAAAGAAGGGGTTCGAATTTTGGAGACTTGGAGACAAGGCCACTGTATTCATGATATAATTGTTGATTAATGAAAGAATCAGAAGTTTCCATGTATTGTTGGATATGATTTCGTGACTCCTCTGTTATGTACCATCTAATGTTTTATTCCTTCAAGTATGGTAATGAAGCTGCAGGTCTTTATTTGCTTAATTAGATAAAGTTAAAGTTCCTTAAAAGAGCACTCCTGTACTTGAAATTTTCACCTTCCTTTCTAAGTTACAGATAGTAGTTTCTATGCAAGGCAACATATTATCTTTAACTTCTCCAAGAGTCATAGATAATAGGTTTTGTGTTAAACAACATATTGTCCATGATTCAGTTCTCATCTTCATAATTCTTCTAAGTTACAGATAGTAGTTTTTGCGTGAGGCAGCATACTATCTTTAACTTCTCCAAGCTTTCCTCATTTATCATTCATATTCAGATATCAAATGGAATTATGATGTTTCCTTGTCACCTGAGTATTGAGATTTAAAAACCAAGTCTCCTAGTCCTTCATTTGAGAACACAACATATATCTAAGTCACAGTAAATAATCATTATTAATGTCTTAAGCACAATTTCTACACAGCCAGGAAATTGGTTTCTTAAGGTACAACATTAATTGGCGCCGTTGTCGAGGAGAGAAGATAAGAACACTTTTCCCTTGGTTTTCAATATTTTCTTCTGGTTGTTCAGTGAGGAGGAAATACTCAGTTGTTTTGAATAAAAACAATAACTCTCGCTCCAAGAAGACCCCATACAAGATCAAACACTTCACAACAAAAGGTTCAAGCTCTTTCAGATCCTGAAAGGTTAGTTTCTAAGAGGGTTGGAAGGTCTAAGATCCCAATTACATCAATTCCTACATTGTCTGCATCAGGCAGCAATTCACCCGAACATTCATCTGATAAAGAGTCATCTTTTTCATCATCTTCATTTCAGGAACCTGACTGTCAAGAGCAATCTTTAGAGTCTGTTACTTTTCATTTATCTGCTATAATTATTCAACCTGAACCAATAGCCACATTACCACCTCTGCATGTTCCATTTACCTCTCAGTCAGGTTCCACATCTATTGGTAATCAAAATTTAATAAACATGGCAGCACTTGCATTCTTGATGAATAGGTATGCACCTCTTCAACTACCACAACCGTTCAATCAAATGCCACAGGATTACCTCAAAACTCTTCCTTGTGTTACAGGGGAAGATGAACAGACAATAGAGAATCATGTATTAATATTTTTCAATTTCGCAGAAAGCCTAAATGTTGAACATTTAGATGTTGTTCTAAGACTTTTTTTTAGTCCTTGGATGGAGAAGCAAGGAAATGGTTCAAAGGACTTCCCAATAATACTATTCCTTCTTGGGAAGAGATGGAATTCTTATTATTCAGAAATGGGGAGAAAAAAGAGACCATGGGTATTCATTAACAGAGTTTAATTCCATAAAGAATAAGTCTGATGAAATTGTGGTCGAATTTGTCAAAAGGTTTAAAAAATTGTACAATAGTCTTCTAGTGGAGATTATGCCTCCTCCTGCTGGTGCAAAAATAGCTTTTGCAGGGGCTTTTGAGTCAAATTTTGGATTCACATTAAGGGAAAGAAGATCTCCAACCCTTGATCAGATCTAAACAGATGCATTAGAGATAGAAGAAAATATGGTTGCTGCAGGAAAAGCACAAGAGACACAGCCTATCTAAGGAAAGGGAAAACCAAAGATGGAATCCTCTCAAAGTCAAACATTGGAGGATATGAGTAATGTAATTAAAACTTTGTCAGATAAGTTAAATAAAATAAAGTTAGAAAATAATAATTCTCATAGACAAACATAGTATAATAAGAATTTTAATCCTCAATACAGAAGACAACCTTTGCCAATCTTGTAGAAGAAAAGAAAATATCAAGATCAGATTCAAGCACCATTATATATAGAAGCAGATCCTAGTCAAGAACATCCTGAAGATCAAATTTCTACGTTATATGCAGTAGATGAAGATGAACTTGGTATCGAAGGAGGAGAGTATGAATATGATGAAATAGGTGCCATTCATGATGAAAATGAAATTGATGAATATTGGAAGCAATTTTCTTATTTTATGCAGGCTAAACTACATAAGAAATATGACTTGAGATCGAGAAAAATATTAAGAAGTCAAGAAAACGAAAGTGAGCATCAAGTTTCAACTTCCTCACCAAAGGTGACTCCACAAGAATCTCAACCTGCAAAACAAGTGAATAAAGAATGAAAATGGAAAGACACAGATACTTCAAGGTGAGTCTTCTCAAGATCAAACTGGAAAAATTCCTTTGGAGAAACTTGTTTCAATTCCTCAAATAATTCCAGTCATGAAAAAAGTTGAAGATGAGAACGAAAGGATTTCCAAACAAGGTCACTTGTTTAGTCTTACTAAGGAGTTGGAAAGGGTAAGAATTCAAGTTCCCCTTACAAAATTGGCAAAAACACCTATTTATCAAAAGGAGATTGTTGTGTTTATTAATTTAAAAGAAAATGAGAATATAAATGACACTATAAATCTGCAAGAAGATAAACCAGTAGTGGTTTTTGGTCCACATGTAGAGGAAGTAGATTCTTCAATACATCCTTTTTATATTTCCTTATTTGTCCATGGTTTCCTCCTACATAATTGTATATTTGATTCGGGAGCTTCACATAATCTTATGCCTTTGTTAGTGATGAAGCAACTAAATCTACAAGTTACCAAACCTTATAGGGACTTGTATGTTGGAAATAATATTGAGAGGGGGGATGAATCAGTATTATCAAATCAATATAAATTTTTCATTTCCATATTCAGATTTATATACGCTACCTCAGTTAAGGCAAACCCCGTGTATACACAACTGTGTTTAATGCAACAAGCGTATATCCAGTAAACTTATGATTTAGTTAGCTGATCCTTAATGAGTGTAATTAACCATATGAACAGTAAACAGGAGCAATAAAACAGAATAGATCATCACACAAAAGAAGAACACATGAACACCATGATATAGGGTGGAAACCCAATGAGGGTGAATACCACTTGCTGCAAGTCACCTCTATCTTCCTTTAATAATAAACTTCTTTTTTACAATATTTTTGTACTGGTGCAGTCTTATACCAGTACATAAGCTTCTACCTGTAGAAAGCTACAACCTTCTCTCATTCTCCAGCTTCTTCTGGAAGGGAGCTGCAACCCCCTTAGCTTTTGTACTAGCTGGTCCCTTTACTACTACATAGGTGCCAGCCTACTGAATGCTCCAACCTTCACTCGTTTTCCCGCTGCTACTGGAAGGGAGCTACCACCCCCTTAGCCCTTGTACTAGCTGATGTACTAGCACGTAGGTGCCGACCTATAGAAGGCTACAACCTTATCTTTCTTCCTCCAAGTACCACGTTTCATAAATTTTCAGACTAGATACTCATGGAACACATCATCATAATTTGAAAGCCACGTTTCATCCAATTTTCATACTAGACCCATCAATATCATTGAAGCACACAATTAATCAACACTAGCATCATCAATCTCTGAATCACCCAATACTGAATCGCTGAACTCTGTCAACAAAATGCAGTCACCAGAACACATAGTAGAACACTGAACTCTGCAACAATATTTAGAACCAACTGTATCATCAAAAATCATGCATCAAAGTGCATACGCTACTTGGAAGAGCCAAACCAGGTGTATACGCAACTTCACCAAAGTGAACCAACGCATATGTCAACAATTACTTACTGATAACTTCGCTGCACTTCCTGACTTCAGACATACTCAGATCATTACATATACAAGGACAATACATATGTTAGCAACCAGATCTGGTCCATTAGATCACATAAAGATAAGTCATTATGATCCTGATCCATTATAGATCTCATCCATCAAAACTGAAGCTAAACATAATCAACGAATCTGAATATGCAGAATACTGACACCAATAAACAGTCACCTGAACTCAAACTTTGCATCAACATCCAGAACCACCTGTAACTTCAAACATCATAGTTCATATTGTATACGCTACTTGGATGTATCTAACCTGCGTATGTACACGCTTTTATCAAAGTCAACCAGCATATACATCTGTAAATATTCATTCATGTTTTGCAGCTATTTCAATCTTAGGTTATACCCAGATCAGAACATTACATGCGTCAGTATACAGATCTAGAACAAGCATGATCAAACCATATAGAGATGATTCATTTCAAACCATTTGATCCCGATCTATCCTTAGATCTTGTTCTCCATCAACCACTGAGATTCCTCCTTAGCTTAGATCAAGCAAAGCATCATGAACCCATAACCTACATATTGGATCTCATACTTCATCAGATATTCAAGACTTTCTCAATTCCTTTGCCTAATGATCTTCTTCTCCTTTTATAGCCTTAGGCCTTACTCAATACCATGGTCCAAAACCATTGAGAACCAATACTAGGGACCCAATACCTGGGTTCAACACTTAGGACACAATACCAAGGACCAAAAACATAGGTCTAAATACCATGGACCCAAAAATAAGCTTTCCCACATGTACGCACTTTTTCGTGCATGAAAGTGTGTGCATACGCATACGCGACTTTTGATCAGCAATCCTGCGTGTATACACGCCTTTGTATATAGTGAACCTGTGTGTATAACCTTCTTTCTTCATTCGTTGTAGTCTAATCATCAACTCTTTGTTACTGACTTGCTGCATTGTGATCTGTCATATGTGTGAGTTTCCATCAAGGACAACACTTGTATCATAATGCCAACATTGTATTCTTTTCATTCGAACAAAGTCAAGTGTCTAGGAGTCATGAAGGATTTGGCAATGTCACTAGCCTAAATTCCAGCTAGAAGGTTGGTTATGGATGTAGTAGTAGCAGATATATCCCTGCTAGATTTGGAATGCTTCTATCTAGGTCCCGGGGGGATAAATTAGGTGGTGTTTTGAAACTAGTTTTACATATGTTGTTATACCGATTTTTGGTGGGGAAGAAAGGAGATAGTACAGAGAAACTAGATTTGTAAAAACAATTACAAAAAATGGAGAAAGTAATTCACCTGTATATAGCCAGGAGAAGGATGACTTTGCTTATTTCGCACTCCATGATAATGCAGAGCTGGTTGAAGATAATTAGAAGAAGCTTACTTCAGCTAATGTAATTACAGAGCTACAAATTGAAGGAGTGTGGAAATGTTTCATTGATGGAGCTTATTCCAAGGAAGGAATAGGTGCTTGTTTTCTTCTAATTGCGCCTGGAGGTAATATGTTCCATTTTTCCTTTAAATTAGAGTTCCAGGAAACAAAAAATGTGGCGGAATATGAGTCCTTGATTATTGCTCTACAAACAGCTAAACAAATGGGAGTTAAGTCAATTTCTACTTTTGGAGATTCAGAGCTGATTATTAAGCAAATAAAAGATCACTTCTAAACAAAGCACCCTAGGCTTAGGGCATACAAAAACGAGGTATGGGATTTGATTGAGAAATTTTTTGAAACTTTTAACATTCAACTTATTCCAAGAGATGAGAATAGATTAGCAGATTCATTGGTTGTAGCTGCTAGTACTTTCAAGCCTCCTATTAATCCAAGACTAAGATATGAGTTAGAAATGAGACACAAACCTTCTGTTCTTGATAATGTTAAAAATTGGTAAGTTTTTGAAGATGATCAATAGATTAAAGAGTTTTTGACTAAGGTTTAAGAGTTTTAGGGCAAAACAATTGACCAGAATGAAGAAGAGACAACAGAAATTGCAGAAGGCGGTGGTTTAAAGGATTCAATAACAAATCAGAAGATCTTTCAATTGAAATATAATATTCTACCAAAGGGACTTGTTCCTCTTGAAAGGCTTTTTAATTCCAATGATGTGGCTATTGACTGAGGGAAAATTTCACAAGATGAACACATTCAGGATCACAACATTGGAACTTAGGAGAAACACAGGTTAGTAAAATTATACAGTGGAGTTTCACCTAATTTTCAAGAGATATATATTAAACTTTTCAAGAATTATGTTGATGTCTTTGCATGGTCCTATGAAGATCTCAAAACCTATGATGTAAATATTATTCAGCAAAAGATTCCTTTTAAGGAGGGAATTCAACCCTTCAAACAGAAGCTTAGACAGATAAATCCGTTGCTTCTACTAGCAATTGAAAAGGAGGTCAAAAAGTTGCTTGATGCAAAGATAATAGTTCCACTCAGGTATTCTAATTGGGTGGCTAATTTAGTGCCTGTGAGAAAGAAAAATGGAGAAATAAGGTTATGCATGGACTTCAGAAATCTCAACAGGGCTTCTTTGAAAGATAACTATCCATTGCCTAAAATGGATCATGTACTACAAAAGGTAACAAGATCAATGGATCATGTACTACAAAAGGTAACAAGATCTTTTAGAATGTCAATGCTGGATGGATTTTATGGGTATAACCAGGTGGCTGTGAATAAGGAGGATTAGAAAAAGAGGGCATTCACAACTCCTTGGGGAACCTTTATGTATGCCAGAATGCCTTTCGGATTAATGAACGCAGGTGCTACATTTCAGAGGGCTATGGACATTGCTTTTGTGGGAGATAAGTTTATAGTAATATATTTGGATGATATTACTATTTTTTCAAAATCTGATGAAGAACATTTGGATCATTTGAAAAAGACTTTTGATAAATGTAGAAGATTTGGGCTTTCCTTAAATCCCAAGAAATCCATTTTTTCTCTGGAAGAAGGAAAAGTATTGGGGTACATTGTTTCCAGAGATGGAGTAAAGATATATCCGACCACAGTACAAGTTGTGCAAAAAATACCACTGCCTAGAAGTAAAAAGGATATTAAAAAGTTTCTGGGAAAGATAAACTTCCTAAGACGATTTGTCTCCAACTATGTAGAAATTATAAAAGAAGTTACTAATATGTTGAAGGAGAATGAAGTGCGTTGGACCAAGGAAGCTAGAGAACCATTTTCCAGGATTAAAGAAGCATTGCAGGCAACTCTAGTCCTAATCAGCCCTGATTATCAAAAGCCTTTCCAAGCTTTTTCATTTTCATCATCAAATTCAATAGTCATTGTGTTGTTGCAGAAAAATGATGAAGAGAGAGAATAGCTAGTTGCATTCTTCAGCAAGATACTCAGGGACGCTAAGCTTAAATATAATTCTTTAGAAACAGGTATATGCTTTGGTAAAAGCCTTGAAATCTTTTAGAACTTATGTGCTGCATTCACAAATCATTGCTTATGTTCCAAATGTTACAGTAAAATATGTATTAGTACAGGCTGATGTAGAAGGCAGAAGAGGAAAATGGATAGCCAAGATCCAAGAATATGACTTGGACATAAAACCCACAAAGTTGGTGAAAGGGCAAGGATTGGAAAAAATGTTGACAGAATCAAACTTTCAGGGATTTGGAATCAACCTGCTGACACCAGTGGATGAAGGAGCAACTGAAGAAAGTGAAGGAAAGCAAGATCTAAGTATGAATATCAAGTATAAGTTTTTTTGTTCGGAATGGTATAAGCATATAATTCATTATTTGTGCTTTCTTTCTTGCCCCCAATCTCTAGATAGAACAAAGTATAGAGCACTAAAGATCAAAGCACAACCATATATGATTATGGAAGGAACTTTATACTGGAAGTATCCTGTTGGAATTTTATTATTATGTTTAACAGAGGATGAGTTTATAGGAATAATCAAAGATTATCATGAGGGGTTATGTGGAGGGCATTATAATTGGAAAATGACTGCACATAAAATTCTTCAGGCTAGATTTTATTGGCCTACTTTATTTGGTGATACATATAAGTTTGTTAGAAGCTGCCAAAAGTGTCAGTTTTTTGCCGAAAAGAAGAGATTAGCTCCTTTACCTTTGATCCCAGTCTTCATAGAAGAACCATCTAGACAATGGGGATTGGACTTTGTCGAAGAGATCAATCCACCTTCAAGTGGGTTCTCACAACAACTGATTACTTCACTGAATGGGTAGATTCTATACCTACTAAGAGAGCAAATGATCGGATAGTAATGAAGTTCCCGGAGGAGAATATTTTTAGCAGATTTGGATGTCCCATCAAAATTATAATAGACAATGCTCAAGTCTTTAATTCAAGTAAGTTTATTGCTTTTTGTCACAATTATAATGTTATTTTGTCCCATTCAACAGCTTAGCATCTGTAGGGAAATGGATTAGCTGAATCTACTAACAAAACTTTGATGAAGATCCTTAAGAAAACCATTGCAGAAAACCAAAGAGACTGGGATTCTATGTTAAAGTTTGCTCTATGGGCTGCTAGAGTAACTACAAGAAGATCTACAAGGAAATCACCTTTTGAATTAGTATATGGGACTCAAGCTCTATTTCAAAGTCAACTTGTGAAGCCAATGATTTCGATGATTCAATAGGCGAAAGAAGAGCCCAACTATTTTATAAGAAGAATGAATAAAGTAGTGGAACTAAGTGAGAATAGGGACAAGGTAAGAGACAATTTGATTATGTATCAGTCCAAGATGATAAGTATTTTTGATAGAAAAGTCAAGGAAATTGACTTTAAAGTTCCAAACTTAGTATTAAGATGGGATACCAAAAGAGAAGATAAGGGTAAGCATGGGAAGTTTGATCCTCTCTGGTATGGCCCTTTTAGAATTGTTGAAGGAAGATCCAATAACACTTCAATTCTTAAGAATCTTTATGGTGAAACTCTACAACTACCTATCAATGGGCAGTACCTCAAGCATTACTTCCAGTTCTGAAGAATAATAGTCTTTCGTTGTAAATACCAGAGTGAAATCAGTGTACAAATTCCATAGAATTTAAATTTATGTGAAGCAATATATGACTCCATGCCTGAGGTGAAGGCACTAATTTGCAGTTCTTAGTGTTTCTGTGGAAAAAGAACTATCCCTAGGTGGAGCCAAATGTTGTAACATGCATTTTTGTTGCCTTTAATATTCATTTTCTTATTTAAGAATCACTTTTTAATATTTCAAAAAAGAGATAAAAGCAAGAGGAGGAAGTGATAATGGCATATTAGAATTGCTAAAAGAACAAGTAAGTATAAAAGAATCAGCCCCGGTATAGCCAAGGATCAAATCAAATCACAATATAAGTAGTTATACGGAGCCGGACTTGATATATATATGTGTGTGTGTGTGTGTGTGTGTGTGTTAGCGATGCAGTTAAATCGCAATCGCAAATCACAGTGGGCAGTTATATAACATAGCACCTTAGCTTCGGCCAATTGTGATTCGCGATAGCCAGACCCGAAATATATATATATTATGTTTTAAAGTCTCTATGGGTCTGTTGTATCGTAAATCCCCTTATATATATGCATATGGGTTTCGCCGATTGCAATTTGTGATGACAGGCCCAAAAAACTATATGTTGCATTTTATAATTCTGACGGGTCCACAGTATCTCAAAGCACTTCATATACATGTATATGGTTTCCGCCGATTGCAATTTGTGATGACGTACCTGAAAAAATATATATTGTGTTTAATAACTCCGACACATCCATCATACGCAAATTGTTAAGGGTTGGGTCGATATAACAATGGAAAGCGCCAATTGAGATTTGCGATGGGAATTCAATGGAGCACTGAACAGGTGGATTCGATGGATTTATTAAACATAGTTAATTCTTTTCAGTTCCGCTTTGCGTGCTTGGCGTCGATTTCACTGTGTTAAGGGAAGAATCAGTGTTAGAGCCGAATCTGAAGAAAAGGAAATTGGTTAGGTTTCCTGGTGTTTTGACCAATTAAAATGCATCTGATACATGAGTAAGCCCAGGTTTATACAAGTCAAACACGGTTCATTATGGTAAAAGTGGATTAATCATTATTGAAGCATTTACAAAGGAACTCAGTAGCCGATCAATAGAGCAAGCCAACAGTTATCGTTATCTTCTAAGTTTAGTTATTTTCTTGTTATTTTATGTTCTTTGAGGTGTCTTTTACCCTCTGTGTAAAATTCTATAATAGTTTTTACTTTAGATAGTTAGAGAAGCAATTAAGTAATTTGGCAGTTTCAAAAATCAACAACTGTTCCAAAATGTATAAAAGAGGAAAATTTACAAAGAAAGGGTTCAAATTTTGGAGAACCCGGAGACAAGGCCACTGTATTCATGATATAATTGTTGATTAATGAATGAATCAGAAGTTTCCATGTATTGCTGGGTATGATTTCGTGACTCCTATGTTATGTGCCATCTAATGTTTTCTTCCTTCAAGTATGGTAATGAAGCTACGGGCCTTTATTTGCTTAAGTTGATAAAGTTAAAGTTCCTTAAAACAGTGCTCTTGTACTTGAAATTTTCATCTTCCTTTCTAAGTTACAAATAGTAGTTTCTGTGCAAGGCAGCATATTATCTTTAACTTCTCCAAGAGTCATAGATAGTAGGTTCTATGTTAAACAAAATATTGTCCATGATTCAGTTCTCACCTTCATAATTCTTCTAAGTTACAGATAGTAGTTTCTGCGTGAGGCAACATACTATCTTTAACTTCTCCAAGCTTTCCTCATTTATCATTCATATTCAGATATCAAATGGCATTCTGATATTATTGAGAGTTAAAAACCAAGTCTCCTAGTTCTTCATTTGAGAACACAACATATATCTAAGTGACAAATAAGTGACAATAAATATTAATTATTAATGTCTTAAGCACAATTTCTACACAGCCAGGAAATTGGTTTCTTAAGGTACAACATTAATTGGCATCGTTGTCGAGGAGAGAAGATAAGAACACTTTTCCCTTGGTTTTCAATATTTTCTTCTGGTTGTTCAGTGAGGAGGAAATACTCAGCTGTTTTGAATAAAAACAATAACTCTCGCTCCAAGAAGACCCCATACAAGATCAAACACTTCACAACAAAAGGTTCAAGCTCTTTCAGATCCTGAAAGGTTAGTTTCTAAGAGGGTTGGAAGGTCTAAGATCCCAATTACATCAATTCCTACATTGTCTGCATCAGGCAGCAACTCACCCAAACATTCATCTGATAAAGAGTCATCTTTTTCATCATCTTCATTTCAGGAACCTAACTGTCAAGAGCAATCTTTAGAGTCTGTTACTTTTCATTTATCTGCTATAATTATTCAACCTGAACCAATAGCCACATTACCACCTCTGCACGTTCCATTTACCTCTCAGTCAGGTTCCACATCTATTGGTAATCAAAATTTAATAAACATGGCAGCACTTGCATTCTTGATGAATAGGTATGCACCTCTTCAACTGCCACAACCGTTCAATCAAATGCCACAGGATTACCTCAAAACTCTTCCTTGTGTTACAGGGGAAGATGAACAGACAACAGAGAATGATGTATTAATATTTTGCAATTTCACAGAAATCCTAAATGTTGAACATTTAGATGTTGTTCTAAGACTTTTTTTTAGTCCTTGGATGGAGAAGCCAGGAAATGGTTCAAAGTACTTCCCAATAATACTATTCCTTCTTGGGAAGAGATGGAACACTTATTTATTCAGAAATGGGGAGAAAAAAGAGACCATGGGTATTCATTAATAGAGTTTAATGCCATAAAGAAGAAGTTTGATGAAACTGTGGTCGAATTTGTCAAAAGGTTTAACAAATTGTACAATAGTCTTCGAGTGGAGATTAAGCCTCCTCCTGCTAGTGCAAAAATAACTTTTTTAGGGGCTTTTGAGTCAAATTTTGGATTCAAATTAAGGGAAAGAAGATCTCTAACCCTTGATCAGATCCAAATAGATGCATTAGAGATAGAAGCAAATCTGGTGGCTGCAGGAAAAGCATCAGAGACACAACCTATCTAAGACAAGGGAAAGGCAAAGATGGAATCCTCTCAAAGTCAAACATTGGAGGATATGAGTAATGTAGTTAAAACTTTGTTAGATAACTTAAATAAAATAGAGTTAGAAAATAATAATTCTCATAGACAAACACGGTATAATAACAACTTTAATCCCCAATACAGAAGAAAACCTTTGCAAATCTTGCAGAGGGAGAGAAAAGATCAAGATCAGATTCAAGCACCATTATATATAGAAGCAGATCCTGGTGAAGAACAACCTGAAGATCAAATTTCTACATTATATGTAGTAGACAAAGATGAACTTGGTATCAAAGGAGAGGAGTATGAATATGATGAAACATGTGCCATTCATGATGAAAATGAAATTTATGAATATTGGAAGCAATTTTCTGATTTTATTCAAGCTAAACTACATAAGAAATATGACTTGAGATCGAGGAAAAGATCAAGAAGTCAAGAAAACGAAAGTGAGCAGCAAGTTTCAACTTCCTCATCAAAGGCAACTTGACAAGAATCTCAGCCTGCAAAACAAGTGAATAAAGGAAAGTACCAACATAACAAAAATGGCAAGACATAGATACTTCAAGGTGAGCCTTCTCAAGCTCAAACAGAAAAAATTCCTTTGGAAAAGCTTGTTTCAATTCCTCAAATAATTCTAGTCATGAAAAAAGGTGAAGATGAGAACGAAAGTATTTCCAAACAGGGTCACTTGTTTAGTCTTACTAAGAAGTTGGAAAAGATAAGAATTCAAGTTCCCCTTACAGAATTGGCACAAACACCTATTTATCAAAAGGAGATTGTTGTGTTTATTAATTTAAAAGAAAATGAGAATATAAATGACACTATAAATCTGCAAGAAGATAAACCACTAGTGGTTTTTGGTCCACATGTAGAGAAAGTAGATTCTTCAATACCTCCTTTTTATATTTCCTTATTGGTCCATGATTTCTTCCTACATAATTGTATGTTTGATTTGGGAGCTTCACATAATCTTATGCCTTTGTGAGTGATGAAGCAACTAAATCTACAAGTTACCAAACCTTATAGGGACTTGTATTCTTTTGATTCGAACAAAGTCAAGTGTCTGGGGGTCATTAAGGATTTGGCAGTGTCACTAGCCCAAATTCCAACTAGAAGCTTGGTTATGGATGTAGTAATAGCAGATATCCCTGCTAGATTTGGAATGCTTCTATCTAGATCCTAGGGGGATAAATTGGGTGGTGTTTTGAAACTAGATTTTACATATGTTATTATACCGATTTTTGGTGGGGAAGAGAGGAGATTGTATAGAGAAACTAGATTTGTAAAAACAATTACAAAAAATCAAGAAAGTAATTCACTTGTATATATCTAGGAGAAGGATGACTTTGCTTGTTTCACACTGCATGATAATGCAGAGCTGGTTGAAGATAATAAGAAGCAGCTTACTTCAGCTAATGTAATTACAAAGCTGCAAATTGGAGTGTGGAAATGTTTCTTTGATGGAGCTTATTCCAAGGAAGGAACGGGTGTTGGTTTTCTTCTAATTGCGCCTGGAGGTAATATGTTGCATTTTTCCTTTAAATTAAAGTTCAAGGAGAAAAGAAATGTGGCGGAATATGAGTCCTTGATTATTGCTCTACAAACAGCTAAACAGATGGGAGTTCAGTCAATTTCAGCTTTTGGAGATTCAGAGCTAATTATTAAGAAAATAAAAGATCACTTCCAAACAAAGCACCCTAGTCTTAGGGCATACAAAAATGAGGTATGGGATTTGATTGAGAAATTTTTTGAAGCTTTTAACATTCAATTTATTCCAAGAGATGAGAATAGATTAGCAGATTCATTGGCTATAGCTGCTAGTACTTTCAAGCCTCCTATTAATCCAAGACTAAGATATGAGGTAGAAATGAGACACAGACCTTATGTTCCTAACAATGTTAAAAGTTGGCAAGTTTTTGAAGATGATCAGAAGATTAAAGAGTTTTTGACTATGGTTGAAGAGTTTGAAGGCACAAAAATTGATCAGGATGAAGAAGAGACAACAAAAATTGCATAAGTCAGTGGTTTAAAAGATTCAATATCAAATCAGAAGATCTTTCAATTGAAAGATAATATTCTGCCAAAGGGACTTGTTCCTCTTGAAAGGATTTTTAATTCCAATGATGTGGTTGTTGACTCAGGGAAAATTTCATAAGATGAACACATTCTAGATCACAACATTGGAACTCAGGAGAAACCCAGGTTAGTAAAATGATACAGTGGAGTTTCAACTAATTTTCAAGAGATATATATTAAACTTTTCAAGAATTATGTTGATGTCTTTGCATGGTCCTATGAATATCTCAAAACCTATGATGTAAATATTACTCAGCACAAGATTCCTTTGAAGGAGGGAATTAAACCCTTCAAACAAAAGCTTAGACAGATAAATCTGTTGCTTCTACTAGCAATTGAAAAGGAGGTCAAAAAGTTTCTTGATGCCAAAATAATATTTCCACTCAAGTATTTTGATTGGGTGGCTAATTTAGTGCCCGTGGGAAAGAAAAATGGAGAAATAAGGTTATGCGTGGACTTCTGAAATCTCAACAGGGCTTCTTTGAAAGATAACTATCCATTGCCTAAAATGGATCATGTACTACAAAAGGTAACGGGATCTTTTAGAATGTCAATGCTGGATGGATTTTATGGGTGTAACCAGGTGGCTGTGAATAAGGAGGATTAGAAAAAGAGGGCATTCACAACTCCTTGGGGAACCTTTATGTATGCCAGAATGCCTTTCGGATTAATGAACGCAGGTGCTACATTTCAGAGGGCTATGGACATTGCTTTTGTGGGAGATAAGTTTATAGTAATATATTTGGATGATATTACTGTTTTTTCAAAATCTGATGAAGAAAATTTGGATCATTTGAAAAAGACTTTTGATAAATGTAGAAGATTTGGGCTTTCCTTAAATCCCAAGAAATCCATTTTTTCTCTGGAAGAAGGAAAAGTATTGGGGTACATTGTTTCTAGAGATGGAGTAAAGATAGATCCGACCAGAGTACAAGCTGTGCAAAAAATACCACTGCCTAGAAGTAAAAAGGATATTCAAAAGTTTCTGGGAAAGATAAACTTCCTAAGACAATTTGTCTCCAACTATGCAGAAGTTATAAAAGAAGTTACTAATATGTTGAAGAAGGAGAATGAATTGCGTTGGACCAAGGAAGCTAGAAAATCATTTTCTAGGATTAAAGAAACATTGCAGGCAGCTCTAGTCCTAATTAGCCCTGATTATCAAAAGCCTTTCCAAGTTTTTTCATTTACATCATCAAATTCAATAGTCATTGTGTTGTTGCAAAAAAATGATGAAGAGAGAGAATAGCCAGTTGCATTCTTCAGCAAGATACTCAGGGACGCTAAGCTTTAATATAATTCTTGAGAAACAGGTATATGCTTTGGTAAAAGCCTTGAAATCTTTTAGAACTTATGTGCTGCATTCACAAATCATTGCTTATGTGCCAAATGTTGCAGTAAAATATGTATTAGTACATGCTGAAGTAGAAGGTAGAAGAGGAAAATGGATAGCCAAGATCCAAGAATATGACTTGGACATAAAACCCACAAAGTTGGTGAAAGGGAAAGGATTGGAAAAAATGTCGACAGAATCAAACTTTCAGGCATTGGGAATCAACCTGCTGACACTTGTGGATGAAGGAGCAGCTGAAGAAAGTGAAGGAAAAGCAAGATCCAAGTATGAAGATCAAGTATAAGTTGTTGTGTTTAGAATGGTATAAGCATATAATTCATTATTTTTTCTTTCTTTCCTGCCCCAAATCTCTAGATAGAACAAAGCATAGAGCACTAAAGATCAAAGCGCAACCATATATGATTGTGGAACGCAGTTTATACTGGAAGGATCATGTTGGAATTTTATTATTATGTTTAACAGAGGATGAGTTTACAGGAATAATCAAAGATTATCACAAGGGGTTATGTGGAGGACATTTTGTTGGAAGATGATTGCAAATAAAATTCTTCAGGCTGGATTTTATTGGCCTAGTTTATTTGGTGATACATATAAGTTTGTTAGAAGTTGTAAGAAGTGTCAACTTTTTGCCGAAAAGAAGAGATTATCTCCTTTACCTTTGATCCCAGTCTTCATAGCAGAACCATTCAGACAATGGGGATTGGACTTTTTCAGAGAGATCAATCCACCTTCAAGTGGAAACACAAGTGGGTTCTCACAACAACTGATTACTTCACCAAATGGGTAGAGGCTATACCTACTAAGAGAGCAAATGATTAGATAGTAATGAAGTTCTTGGAGGAGAATATTTTCAGTAGATTTGGATGCCCCATCAAAATTATAACAGACAATGCTCAAGTCTTCAATTCAAGTAAGTTTATTGCTTTTTGTCACAAGTATAATGTGATTTTGTCCCATTCAACAGCTTACCATCTGTAAGGAAATGGATTAGCTGAATCTACTAACAAAACTTTGATGAAGATCCTTAAGAAAACCATTGCAGAAAACCAAAGAGACTTGGATTCTAAGTTAAACTTTGCTCTATGGGTTGTTAGAGTAACTACAAGAAGGTCTACAGGGAAATCACCTTTTGAATTAGTATATGGGACTTAGGCTCTATTTCCAAGTCAACTTGTGAAGCCGGTGATTGTGATGATTCAGGAGGTGAAAGAAGAACCCAATGCTTTGATAAGAAGAATGAATAAAGTAGTGGAGCTGAGTGAGAATAGGGACAAGGTAAGAGACAATTTGATTAGGTATCAGTCCAAGATGAAATGTATTTTTGACAGAAAAGCCAAGGAAATTGACTTTAAAGTTCCAAACTTAGTATTAAGATAGTATACTAGAAGAGAAGGTAAGGGTAACCATGGGAAGTTTGATCCTCTCTAGTATGGCCCTTTTAGAATTGTTGAAGCAAGATCCAATAACACTTTCATTCTTGAGAATATTGATGGTGAAACTCTACAATTGCCTGTCAATGGGTAGTACCTCAAGCATTACTTCCGTTTTTGAAGAATAATAGTCTTTCATTGTAAATACCAGAGTGAAATTAGTGTACAAATGCCATAGAATTTAAATTTATGTGAAGCAATATATGACTTCATGCCCGAGGTGAAGGAACTAATCTGCTATTCTTTGTGTTTCTGCAGAAAAAGTACTATCCCCAGGTGGAGCTAGATGTTGTAACATGCATTTTTGTTGCCTTTAATATTCATTTTCTTATTTAAGAATCACTTGATAATATTTCAAAAAAGAGATAAAAGCAAGAGGAAGAAGTGATAATGGCATATCGGAATAGATAAAAGAACAAGTAAGTATAAAAGAATCAGCCCCGGTATAGCCAAGGATCAAATCAAATTGCAATATAAGTAGTTATACAGAGTTGGACCTGATATATATATATATTTGTATGTGTGGGTGTGTTAGCGATGCGGTTAAATCACAATTACAAATCATAGTGGGCAGTTATATAACACAACACCTCAGCTTCGGCCAATTGCGATTCGTGATAGCCAGACTCGAAACAGATATATATATATATATATAATAATATATTATATATTATGTTTTAAAGTCCCAGCGGATCTGCCGAATCGTAAAGCCCCTTATATATATGCATATGGGTTCCGCCAATTGCGATTTGCGATGACAGACCTGAAAAACTATATGTTGCATTTTATAATTTCGGTAGGTCCACAGTATCTCAAAGCACTTCATATACATGTATATGGGTTCCGCCGATTGTGATTTACGATGACAGACCCGAAAAAATATATATTGTGTTTAATAACTCCAGCGCGTCTATCATATCGCAAATTGTTAAGGGTTGGGCCAATATAACAATGGAAAGCGCCGATTGCGATTTGCAATGGGAATTCAATGGAGCACTCAACAAGTGGATCCGATGGATTTATTAAACAGAGTTAATTCCTTTCAGCTCCGCTTTGCGTGCTTTGCTTCGATTTCACTGTGTAAAGGGAAGAATCAGTGTTAGAGCCGAACTCGAAGAAAAGGCAATTGGTCGGGTTTCCTGGTGTTTTGGCCAATTAAAATGCATCTGATATATGCGTAAGCCCAGGTTTATACAAGTCAAACACAGTTCATTATGGTGAAATCAGATTAATCATTATTGAAGCATTTACAGAGGAATTCAATAGCCGATCAATAGAGCAAGCCAATAGTTATCGTTATCTTCTAAATTCAGTTATTTTCCTGTTATTTTATGTTCTTTGCAGTGTCTTTTACCCTCTGTGTAAAATTCTGTAATAGTTTTTACTTTAGATACTTAGAGAAGCAGTTAAGTAATTTGGCAGTTTCAGAAATCAACAACTATTCCACAATGTATAAAAAGAAGAAAAATTAAAAAGAAAGGGTTCGAATTTTGGAGAACCCAGAGACAAGTCCACTGCATTCATGATATAATTGTTGATTAATGAAAGAATCAGAAGTTTCCATGTATTGCTGGGTATGATTTCGTGACTCCACTGTTATGTGCCATCTAATGTTTTCTTCCTTCAAGTATGGTAATGAAGTTGCATGTCTTTATTTGCTTAGGTAGATAAAGTTAAAGTTCCTTAAAAGAGCACTCCTCTACTTGAAATTTTCACCTTCCTTTCTAAGTTACAGATAGTAGCTTCTGTGCAAGGTAGCATATTATCTTTAACTTCTTTAGGAGTCCTAGATAGTAGGTTCTGTGTTAAATAGCATATTGTCCATGATTCAGTTCTCACCTTCACAATTCTTCTAAGTTACAGATAGTAGTTTCTGCGTGAGGCGGCATACTATCTTTAACTTCTCCAAGCTTTCCTCATTTATAATTCATATTTAGATATCAAATGGCATTCTGATATTTCCTTGTCACCTGAGTACTGAGAGTTAAAAACCAAGTCTCCCAGTCCTTCACTTGAGAAAATAGAATATATCTAAGTGACAAATAAGTGACAGTAAATAATAATTATTAATGTCTTAAGCACAATTTCTACACAGCCAGGAAATTGGTTTCTTAAGGTACAACATAGATCATGAGGCATGGTTGACTGACTCAAGTGCATCCTTTCACTTCACTCCCCATAGAGAGTGGTTCTACGATTATGAGAAATATGATGGTGGTGATGTCTTCTTGGAGGATGACAAGAAGGCTAGAATCGTTGGTCATGGAAAATTCAAGTTCAAGTTGCAAGGTGGAAGGATTAGAACACTTCTTGGTGTTCTGCATATTCCTGCATTAGGTAGAAATATGATTTCTGTAAGCAAGCTGGGTAATGTAGGTGTAAAAAACAATGTTCGAGAAAGATACTTGCAAGATGGTTCGGGGAGCACTACTATTGATGTGGGGAGTTCAGATTGGGACTTTGTACAAGATGCAAGGTAGCACTATTATTGATGGGTGCAACAATTTTGTGGTTCCTGAAAGTGGAGCAGAAAATCTAGCGGTCTCTGGAAAAAATACCATGCTATGACATCAAAGGCTTGGACATATTGGAGAGAAGGGCCTTCACATACTTCATGGTAAGGTATGGTAGAAGGTATGACTAATAGCTCTATGGATTTTGATTTTTGTGAAAATTGTGTATATGGGAAGTAAAATCGGGTGAAACAAATATTAGAGCTTGTGCAAAGTGATGTGTTTGGACCTGTGAAGGTTCCATCACTAGGTAAGTCTATGTACTATGTATCATTTATGGATAACTTCTCAAGGAATACATGGATATATTTCCTCAAGAACAAATCTGAAGTCTTTGACAGGTTTAAATAATTTAAGGCTCTAGTGGAAAACCAGACAAAGAAGAAGATAAAGGTGTTTAGGACAGATAATGGTGGAGAGTTTTGCAGCAAGGAATTTGAAGAATTCTGTAAGAAGTGTGGTACATCACGATAGAAGACTACTCCATACACACCTTAGCAAAATGGAGTTGCAAAAAGAATGAATAAGACGTTGATAGAAAGGTCAAGAAGCATGCTCAGTGGTGTCAGGTTAGGACAGGAATTCTGGGCAGAGGCGGTGGAGACAACATGTTATCTGGTCAACATATCACCTTCATTAGCGTTAGAGGATAAGGCTCCACAAGAGTTATGGACTGGTATGAAACCCTCTCTTTCACATCTGAGGGTATTTGGATGTGATGCAAATGTACATGTTCCAAAGGAGAAAAGAACAAAGTTGGATAATAAATCTGAAAAGTGCATCTTTATTGGGTATAAAGATGGTTTAAAGGGTTATAAGCTTTGGAACCTAGTAATAAGGAAGGTTGTGTACAGCCAAGATGTGGTGTTCAGAGAGGTGAAAAATGTTATTAAACATGAAGTCCCATCAAAGGAACCTGAGAAGATAGAGTT
>APFE030685323.1:0-15996 GCA_000404065.3 Pinus taeda
GGTAGGGGGTTTTAGGGGCAGTGCCCTCGAAGCTAAGAATAGATGTAAAATTTCCTTGTAAAAGTATAGTAATTTCTAGTCAATCTAAGCCATTCATTAGGTGGAGATCTGACGGTAGAAGTTATGTTTAATTTGGGGTTTTTTTCCCTAGAAGGCAACCCCTCACTAAATATGAGGGAATTGTATTGCGTCTATGTAGATCTGTATTCTGAGTGAGAAAGAGAGAGGAGATTGAGAGCGAAGAGGGTGTTACAGTGGATCTATTGTAGGTTGTATCTCTTCAGTTTGCTAGATAATATAAAAGGAAGGACTAGTTGTTCTTCGTGGACGTAGCCCAAACTGGGTGAACCATGCATATCTGTGTCTCTCTTGTTTTATGTGTTTTCTATGTTTATATTTCTGCAATATTTTATGTGTTCCATTGCTCCGCAATATATAATTTTCTAACATATGTGTTTTATGTGTTATGCTCTCGCATTTTTTATTTTATGTGTTTTAGAATTTGTATGCAGGTAATTTCTGTACGGGGTTAAAACCTACACGGGACACTGACACAACACTGGGAAAAATAATCCTTGGATGTTGGCATGCCTTAGCATGAGAGCGTCTAGAGCCCCCTGAATGCTGTTAAGTCCATATCATGGGAGTGTCTGCGAGTCAAGTGGTCTAAAACCTCAGTGGGACCAGGGGGCTAGCTACTTGAGTGGTTGGGATGGTTCTTGAGAGCCATGTAGCTAATGTGGAATGTTTGTATGTTTTGTTTCCGTCGATTCCACTTCCTTAAGGTCACATAGGAGGTTTAATCTAATTATAGTAGCCTCTTGTCACATGTTTACCCAAGTTGGCCGGTTACTTGGGTAGATGTGGGAGGAGGGTATTACAGAGTGGTATCAAAGCATGGTTCACCCCTCAGACTGGATGGGCAGGGTGTTGGTCATTCATTCATGTCATTTTCATGTGTGTTAATCATTATTGTGGTCTACGTGCTTGTTGCATATGCATGGTGTTGGTCATGGTTGTAGTGATATCACCATGTGAAAGAGGATGTTGTTGTTATGAAGTATGTCGTCATGAGTGTATGATTGGTTACATGTTGTTTATGCTTGCATATTGTTAATTTACATTGGTATGGTTTTGTTTTCATGCATGAGGTCATGGTATGTGTAGTTGATATGGTCATGCATTGATGATTGGACTCTAGCTAGACTAACAAATACATGGTTATGTGCTTATGTATTATATGTCTATATGCTGTTATGATTATGTTACACATGTATTACGCTGTTTTGATGATCTTGTAGATGAGATATCTTCCCCGAAGTATGCTAAGGTACATTGGATTTTTGTGATTTGTTTTAGCTGACATAGTAAGCCTTGCAGGAAAGAGATCAAAATGACTAGCAAGACGGTAGACTACAAAGACTTTCCCTATGAATCAGATGAGCAGTGTGGTGCTGGGAACTCTTCATGACTAAGTAGAAACATTGAGAAGCTTTAAGGAAGAAATAAGGATTTGTAAGGCGAACAAGGGTAAAATCATACATGCACAAGAGAAACAAGAAAAGGTTAATGGTATACGCCTTCAAAGTTTGTCAGAATTGTAGTGACAAGGGCCTCTTCAGATAAACCATGGATAGGAGGATAGAATTAATGGGGCATATGGGAGTAGGTCTCATGGTGGTTACAGGTCGAATAGAGATGGCATGCTTATAGATGGCATATTGTTGGACACTCCAGATAAGAGAGCTGATGGATACATGTATTATTTTAGTTCTGGTTCTAACAAGCATCATGATCCTCATCGTTATCATCATTATAGGAGGAGTGATAGGGGATACTTTCCAGATGAGTTAAAGAAAGAAAAGCCACCTAATTTTAATGGAGATTTGAAGAATCCAAAAGATGCAAAGGTTTGGATACTTGAGATGAAGAAGTGTTTTGAGTTGCATTATTACGTAGATAATATGAAGGCTAGAATAGCTATCTTTAGTGTGAGAGGTAAAGTAGACATCTGGTGGCAAGATGTGAAGCGAGTTAGAGACATCAGGATAGATGACTTGAGTTAGCATGAGTTCCAGAGGATTCTTAGGAAGAAGTACTTGTCAGAAAGGTAGTATGATATTAAGGCCAAAGAATTCTATGAGCTAAAGATGGGATCAATGACACATGAAGAGTACACGACTAAATTCCTGGAGCTATTGAGGTATGTATCGTATCTTAAAGATGAAAAGGCTAAAGTTCAGTGATTTTTCAGTGGATTTTCATTAGCGTTTAGAGATCTGATTGAGAATGATTAGCCTCAATCACAAGAGGAAGTTAATGGAGAATTGAAGCATTGTTATGAACAATCAAAGCGTAAGAATGAATCGCAACAAGGGTTGAAAGGGAAAGAAAAAAGGAAAAGGTAAATGGAAACTGAAAAGGGAAAGGCCTCAAAATGTAGATAAGAAATAAAATGTGGTACCACAGAAGAGGTTCAATGCGACTAGACAAGGACATGGGTCACAGCAGTGACATACATATGAGGGTACTAGTCAGTTGGAGTGTTGGACATGCGGTAAGGAGCACCTTAAGAGAGAATGTCTATAGAATAAGGGTGGTTGGCCTTAGATATATAGTGCATAGGAGGCACAAAATGTTGGGGATGTTGGTCAGAGCATTCCCCATGTTTATGCAGCATTGGATAACAAACAGGTAGACCATCAGGAATCCGTCATTGAGATGGACGGTAAGCTTTGTGATCAAGTTATTTATATTTTGATTTACCCTCGATCTAATTATAGCTATCTTAGTTCTGACTTGGTGGACAAGTGTGGTTTGAGTAAGGAATTGCATGTAGAATCTTGGTTAGTGCAGTTGGCTATAGGTTCAAAGAAGCAAGTTCATCATTGGGTAAGAGCTTGTGCATTTGATTTGAATAGTATGCCTACTGCAACACATTTGAATGTATTACCGTAGGGATCATATAGTATGTTGTTGGGCATGGATTAGTTGTATCTTCATTGATCCAGGTGGATATTAGTGTCCACCCGCCAATTCCACTTGGACCCCACCATTTCTTCTTTCATTTTTTCAGTTTCCTTAATTGTAGCACAATTTACTATTTTTAGAAGTTTTTCAGGTCCTAAACTTTCGGATCCGCTTTGAGGCCTTAAACAAATTTTTTTTGGAAATCTATCACCAATGAGCTTTTGTCTAAATTTGTATTTTTCGTCATAGTCCTCAGAGAGATCTTTCCAACGAGTTATCATGCACGTCAAATGGAGATAATATGACCAAGTCACGAGCCCGGAAAGTTGGTTGTCCAACTCACCCAATGGGGTCCATAAACTCTTGGTGTTACATCTCCTCGAGTTAGGGTTTTGGTTGTTTAGGGTTTGCTCTTATTGTTCAATAATAAGAAGGCCCTTGAGCCTCATTTTAAGGTAGTTCAAAGGCATGTAGCCGCCACATCTCTTCTCAAAGATAAGCTACCATCGCCCTAGCTGGTTTATTTCCATTTCTGTTTGTAAGCATATTTCAGTATTTTACATTAATGAAATGAAGTATTATTTCTGTTGGATCTCTGTGTTTATGGTTATCTCTGTAATTTGTTGCATTCCTATTTAAATCTAGATCATTCATAGAACTAAAGTGGATTGTTATGAAAAATCCATTGAGTGTGTGGATGAAAATAGGGAACCAAGAGTTTTACAGGGAAGGAAGAAAGCCACATCAGTTAGGATGGTGACAGCTATGCAGGCCAAGCGCAATCGTAGGAAAGGGTGTGTGCTATTTACATTACATATTTCTAGTGACAAAGGTAAGGAATTGAGGATACAAATGTTTTGAGCAGGTACCTAGTTCTACAGTAGTTTCAAAATGTGTTTCCCGAAGAGATTTCAGAGTTGCCACCTCCTAGGGAAGTAGAATTTTCTATTGAGTTAGTGCTAGGGGCAGCTCCAAGACCAAAAGAACCTTACAGGATGAGCACACCTGAGTTGGTAGAGTTGAAGTTGTAGTTGAAGTAAATGTTGGACAAAGGACACATTAGGCCAAGGTATCGCCATGGGGTGCATCAATATTGTTTGTGAAGAAGAAAGATGATACTCTCATATTATGCATTGACTATAGGCAGTTGAACAAAGTGACTATCAAGAAAAGGTGTCTATTGTCGAGGAGTAATGACTTGTTCAATCAATTGAAGGGAGAATAAGTGTTCTCGAAGATTTATTTGAGATCAGAATACCACCAAGTACGCATCAAAGAGGAGGACATTTTAAAGACAACTTTCTAGACCAGGTATGTGTAACACCTTCCTCCCACATTTACCCAAGTAATCGACCAACAGGGGTAAACATGTGATGTGAAGTTACTATGACATGATTCAACTTCCTAAACCACATTAAGGAAGTGGAACCAACAGAAACACACCATACAAACCTTCAACATTAACAATAGGACCCGTAGGAACCATCCCAACGTTTCTACTAACCAGCCCATGGGTCCCATTGAGTTTTTAAGCTATTAAACCTCTATACGCTCCTATGCTATGGGCATGCCAGCATCCAGAGAGCTTTGGATGCTCCCACAAGCCTACATGCCTACATCTAGGGACTATTTCCAGCAGACCTATGCCAAAGTTCGGGAAATTTAAGGCACTTTTCAAGCCTAGAATTCTGGCCACTACCTAAAACTTGTTATAACTTTTAGAATCTGTTAAACACATGATGACAAGACTAATAAACCAAAAAATAACTCTAGGACTAGGCCTGACCATCCCCAACTAGGACTGACATTCTGTCAAACACTTGGCATCAATGCAATCTACAAGTGTAAATGACAGATCTAAGCATGGGGGTCTCATGCTTATTTGAGATTCTCTATGAAGCATTGTTTCCTTATCTCTTTAGCTGCAGTTTCATCAATTAAGCCATAGATACATTTTTCATTCATATAAAAGTAAAAACATGATGGGAGCCATACATAGCCACTATCATAGTACATACTCATAACCAACATAATAGAAACATAAATACCAAGGATACAATAGTCATAATATCCACATATAAATCAATATAATACTCATGAGATAAAAAGGAGAAATAACCTCATATTAATGATGCAAAAGCCAACCCGGTATGGGTCTACCACATTCCACCCGACCATAGAATGGCTGAGCCAAATATCTCTTCAACCATTCGCCCTCATTCCATATTCGAATCATGAATATGGGATTTCATATAAAACATCAATCCGAAACCATTTAGGGCTTCCAGAGGCCATCCACCTTAATCCATCAAATATTCATTCCACCTCATGCTCGGAAATCACAAAACCATCATCTGATTGGTCTCTACCCAAGCCTTCTAGGGCTCCTGAACATTTGTTCCAACCAAGGCTTCCAAGGCTAGTAACTGAACCCACATTTTTTTTCAGGCTTCCAGAGCATTTGTCCAACCAGGACTTCCAAGAATACTAACTCAACCCATAGCTTTTTCTGGGCTTCCAAAACTAGTAAGTCAACCCAACAAGGGCTTCCAAATATTTTGTCCAACCAAGGCTTCCAAGACTAGTAACTCAACCCAAGTTGTTACAGGGCTTCCAGATCATTTGTCCAACCAAGGCTTCCAGGACTAATAAATCAACCCAATCCATTATAGGGCTTCCAAAGAATTTTTCCAACCAAGGCTCCAAGAATTAATAACTCAACCCAAGCTAAACGAAACATGAGAAACAATGAGAAACGAATAAATAACCCCATAACACCATGGCTATCCAGGAAATGGAAAGGTTAGGCAAATCGATTGTCAATCTAGGCAATCCTCCATGTCAATGACAGATCGTGACCAATAAACCACATGTATTCGCCATGCATGCCAAAACTAGTGAGAAAAACATACATGCAAATTGGAACCTGCAAGCCAAATCTGTTGTAGTTGCTGATCCCAATGTCCTCTTGCACTTTCCTACTCTTCCTTTGCCTCCTTGCTCCAAAACTCCAAGTATAACACACTCTCCAAGAGTGCTCCAAGAAACTCTATGTGTCCAAGAGTACAAGAGAGAGAGAGAGAATAGAAGTGCGTGCCACCAAAATTGAACTGACCAATCCCACCCACCAATCCTCAGAAGCCTTTTTATTAATGAGGCCTCTATTATCTTTATTATCCATTATTATAATTCAATTCCCTCCTCACATGCAACCTATGACCTTTCACCTTATTTTTCTCCTAATTGCCGCTATTTTCACAAATAAATGTGCCAAAATGCCTCTTTACCTTTCCAAATACCCTTTCCATTGCCTTTGCCAATTTCCTTAGCCATAATAAACCAAATGAAAACCCACTAGGATGTTTTTCACACCATTTAGCTTGGAATACATGTCCCATAATCATGGTCTTATATATTTTTACATGATTTTTTAACCATGGTTGTTATAGAATGGGTATTATAAGCTTATTGTAGTTCCATTCGATTTGACTAATGCTCCAACTACATTTATGTGCTTGATGAATAATGTATTATGTGCATATTTGGATAGGTTTGTTATTATTTTCATTGATGACATATTGGTATATTCTAAAAATGAGGAAGAGCATGCCGAGCATTTTGCAGCAGTGTTGAGGTTGTTGAGAGAGCATTAGTTGTATGCTAAGCTCAACAAGTGCAGTTTCTTTCAGATTGAGGTACGCTACATGGGACATCTTGTTTCCAAGGAGGGCATAGTAGTGGATCCAGAAAAGATAAGGGCCATCATGGAGTGGGTAGCTCCCAAGAATGTGGATGAGGTGTGATATTTCATGGGGTTGGCAGGCTATTATAGGAGGTTCGTCAGGAACTTCTCACGTATTTCTTATCCTATTGCATCATTGTAGAAGAATGGTAAGAAGTTTGACTGGACAGAGGAGTGTGAGGCTAGTTTTGAGCAGCTTAAGCAGTTGATGACACATACACTAGTGTTAAATATTGCATATCTGGACAAAGATTTTGTAGTATTTACAAATGCTTGCAAAAGAGGACTTGGTGGAGTCCTTTTGCAGGATGGACAGGTGGTATGCTATGAGTCACGAAAACTAAATGAGCACGAGTAAGAATACCCAAAACATGACCTTGAGTTAGCAACAACCATAAATGCATTAAAGATGTGGAGGCACTATCTTCTTGGTAGGAGGTTTGTGTTGATGTGTGATCACATTGGGTTGAGGTATTTGTTTGATCAATTGAGTTTGAACGTTTGACAAGATAGATGGTTGGCCACGACCAGTGAGTTTGACTTCGAGATTAGGCACATCAAAGGAAAGGAGAACAGGGTGGAAGATGCTCTTAGTAAGGGAATACAGGTAAATCATATAGCAGTTATGAGTTCCTAAGGAACAGATTTACATGACAGGATCTTGTAGGCAGGTCAGTAGGATGTCAAGTATATGGAGATTGTGCACAGGTTGCAGCAGAGTACAAGTACATGTACAAGTAGCGGTATAGGTGCAGGTGCACATGATGTGGACTATTGTCTTACAATAGATGGATTGGTTAGATTTAGAGACAGGGTATATGTGTCAGACAATAGTGAGCTCAAGAAGGTGATATAGATGGAGTTTCATGCGAAACCATATTCAGGTCACTCAGGCTATCAAAAGACATTGACCACAATGAAGAAATTTTATTCTTGGTCAAATTTGAAGAAGGATCTAGCATAGTTTGTGGCTAGATGTTTCAATTGTGAGTGTGTGAAGGAAAATTGTAAGCATCCAGGTGGACTTCTATAGCCGATTTTGATTCTTGAGTGGAAATGGGAGGTCATTTCCATGGACTTTATCACAAGATTGTTGAGGACAGTGAAGAAGCATGATTTCATCATGGTTTTTGTGGACAGGTTGACGAAGGTTGTGCACTTCATTCCAGTGAATTCTACATTCTCAGCCAGCGATGTAGCACAGGTGTTCATTAGATATGTGGTCATATTGAATGGAGTTCCAAAGAATATTGTGTCAGACAAATATGCAAATTTCACTTCTAAGTTTTGGAAGGAGTTGTTGGCAAGTTTGGGCATAGAGTTTCCCTTCAGTACAACTTATCATCCATATACTAATGGATGGACTGAGAGGTTCAACAGGATATTGGAGGACATGTTGAAGATGTACATGATGCATCAACAATGAAAGTGGGAAGAGTATCTTCCATTGGTATATTCCGCGGTATGAGGAATCTTTGAAGATGAGTTCGATTGAGGCATTGTATGGGAGGAGTTGCAATACACCCATCAGTTGGAGTGATATAGTTAAAATGGTGTTGATTGGATCGGACATGTTGGTGGACATGGAACAAGAAAAGCAAGTTATAAATAAGAATCTAAGGCAACACATGATAGGCAGAAGAGCTATGCAGATATAAATAGGTTGTTCAAGGAGTCCCAGGCTGGGGAACATGTGTACTTGTGCATCAAACCAAAGAAGAGCTCCTTACTGATTGGATTATGTGCCAAGATGGAACCATGGTTTTGTGGACCCCTCAGTACTGTTGAGAGGGTTGGTCCAGTATCCTATCGACTTGCACTACCCGACGGTGAAAGTAAATGATGCTTTCCATGTGTTCTTTCTTAAGAAGTATGTTAAAGATGTTGATCATGTGATTGGTTGGTCTGTATTGTAGGTGGAACCAAATGGAGAATTCCAGTCAGAGCCTTAGTGCATATTGTAGAAAAAGGTGTTCATGCTCCAAAACCAAGCAATCGAGCAAGTTAAAGTGCACTAGAAGCACTTTGGGCCCGATGAAGCTACATGGGGGATGGCAGATTAGATGTGGGCTATGTATCCTTCATTGTTTGGTGGTTGAGGCAAATAAATTTTGGTATGGTGGTTTGGTATATGTATTTGGTATATGTTTTGGTATATGTACATATGTATATGGATGTAAATACCGTCATGAGCTATGTTATAAAGCTCCAATAATGGGTATGGGTGTCATGTCATTATGAAGTTATTCTTTTTATGTTGTGATGTTTTTTTATTTTTCTACATGTTGATCATTGTAAATACTACATCGAGATATGTTGTAAAGCTTCATGGGAAGTATCTTTGTTTTACAATGGTTTTGTTGAGGTATAAGTGTGGTTGAACACCGAGGGTGGTGCCCCCCAAGGGGAAGGGTTCTGTAACAACCCTGAAGAAAATTTCATGTAATAAAACTTAATAAAGGAAAGATAATAACCACGATTGATGGGACACTTATTCCAAGCTGAATGTTGGGAAAAACATCCTAGTGGGTGTTCATTTGGTTTATTATGGCTAAGTAAATTGGTAAAGGCAATGGCTAAGGCTTTGGAAAGGAAAAATGGCATTTTTGGCACATCCATTTATGAAAATAATGGAAATTAGGAGAGAAGGAAGGCGAAAGGTCATAGGTTGCATGTGAGGAGGAAATTGAAGGAAAATAATGGAAAATGAAGAAAATAGATGCCTAATTGATAAAAAGGCTTATGAGGATCAGTTTGTAACCTTTCATTAGTTCAATTTTCTAGCTCTCTCATTATTCTCTCTCTCTCTCTCACTCTTAGACACTTAAAGTTTTCTTGGAGCACTTTGGCATTGGATCAAGAAAGACAAACAAGGCAAGAGGAAGGAAGGAGCAAGAAAGGAAGAGTAGGATCAATAATCTACAACAATATTATTTGCAGGCATTGATTTGCATGCATATTTTCCATGCTAGATTTGGAATGCATGGTATTGCATGTGGTTCTTTTGCTATTGTGGCATGGGTTTAGCTAGGTGTGACAATGTTTTCAGCCTAGCCTTGCCATTTCCAGATAGCCATGGTGTGATGGGGTTCTCATGTTTTGGTTGAGCTGGATTGCTGGATGGATTCAAAGCTGGGTGAGCTAGATCTCTGAATGATAGAGAAAATGGCCTAATGGTTCCCAAATCAGACTGTGGATCACGGTAAAGCCACTGGCCTAGTAACCTATGAGACAAACTGTGGTTTGTGGTAATCCAAGATTGTGTTGCCTTGGTGGACCTGGGAATCCTTGCAGGTGAATGGCAAGATTTACATTAAATCTAAGAGGTGGATTTCTCTTCATTGGGCCTAGTAATCCTAGGTTGGGATGTGTGGTAAATCCTAGAGAGTGGGTCTCGATTTAGGGCCTAGTGATCTAGTGTAGATTACGGTAAAGCCTGACAGACTAGGAGACAGGAAATTTTCTCACGGTGTAGGTGGAGATATCTAGTGGCATCCATGCTTGTTTTGCTTAGTGATCGCATGGAGATAATGGTAAATCCTGTTATTACATGTTTATTGTGTTGGCTTAGTGATCTGGGATGGATTACAATAAAGCCTGGTTTTTATTGATGAGGGTGAGGTGTTTAGCCTCGGGATGCCCTAGTTTTTTTTCTTTTGGTTTGAGTCCAAAGTTGATGGTTGGAATATGGCATGAGGGTGAATGGTTGAAGAGATATTTGGCTCACCCATTCTATGGTCGGTGGAACATGGTAGTCCCATCTCGGGTTTGGATTTTGCATCATCAATATGAGGCTATTTATCCTCGTATTTCTATGAGTATTATATTAGTTTATATGTGGATCATATGACCATGATTTCCTTGGTTTTTTTGTTTCTATATGTTGGTGATGTACATGTTTTATGACAGTGGCTATGTATGGCTCTCGTCATGTTTTTACTTGTAAATGAATGAACAATGTATGTATGACCTAATAGTTGATAATGAAATAAATGGTGTAAGGGAACAATGCTTCATAATGATTCTCAGATAAGTATGAGACACCTATGCTTAAATTTGTTGTTTACACCTATATATTACATATTTTTGATATGTTAGACGAAATGCCTATCATGGCTAGTGGGGGTTTGGTTAAGGGCTTGTTCAAGTATTTACATTTGCATCATTGTTTCCCTATTATATTTCTATACTGAAGATGTCATTCAATTTTGGGCAGTGACCTGAGCTCTGGGCCTCAAAAAGTGGCTCAAATCCCAGGGCAACTGGCACAACACTGGGAAAAATAGTCGTTGGATGCTAGCATGCCTTGGCATGAGAGTGTCCAAAGCCTCTTGGACATTGTTAGGTCCATATCATGGGAGCATCCGGCAGTCAAGTGGTCTAAAACTTTAGTGGGACCTAGGGGATAGCTACTTGAGTGGTTGGGATGGTTCCTGGGAGTCCTGTAGCTGTTGTGGAAGGTCTATATGTTGTGTTTCTATCGATTCCACTTCCTTAAGGTCACATAGGAGGTTGAATTTAATCACAGTAGCCTCTCATCATATGTTTAACCCAGTTGGACAATTACTTGGGTAGATGTGGGAGGAGGGTGTTACAACTCCTTTTGACTCTAGAGGCATTCAGATGCATATTTAAGCTACCAAAACCCAGATATATGCTTAAGAGTGTTAGAAAAAATAGTTTTCTAAAGTCACAAGCAGGGACATGAACATCATTCAAGAATTCATTTCACCAACTTCTTAGGTTCCTTATGATCATTTTATTCTAGATATTTCTTTGTTTAGACATCCATTTAGAGACTTCTATTGGCTTTGTGTGCATATGATGGGACAAGAAACTACAACCAATGTCCCAAATTCCATTCACTATATTATCTATTATTCATATAAGAAAGATTGTATATTCGACTAAGCTATTCTTATTTCAAATTAATTAGATTTTCAATTATTGAATTTGTCCAAAAGAAATCAATTCTTCATGATGGTGTACCTATTAAAAACCCATATCTCAACTCATGTATTTCATGGCTTACCCCATAAACCAAAATTCAATTCTAGTGAAGAATTGATTCAATTCTGGTATCCCAAATTGTGGAAGCAATAAGATGCTTTAATTTTTTGTCTAATCCAAGATGTATTTGTAAAGCAAGTCATTTACATAATAATTGGACAAGAGCCCCATTGATTATTCTCCCAATCCCAAGTTTTCCTATGGGGCAAAGGGGTACATGAAGAAAGAGAAAATAATACGGTTATTTGAATTTATGGGTTTAAAGGTAAAACATTGTTTCTTCCAAGAATTGTTATAGATAGATATTTTGTTGCCAAAGTCTACAGGCAATACCATGATTGGCTAGTTATATTTGAATAGAAAAAAAAAAAACTAATTTATTTCTTTGTCATTTACTGTTGGACAAATCATTGTGAAGAATGTGACTCATGTTGCAGGGCTTGCAAAGTTTTTGCATTGTTTTAATTTAAAATAAGTTGAAGCCCATTAAGGCTTTGATCCGAAAGACCTATTAATTGCACACCTAGGTGTTTTTAAATATGTGAACTTATTTAGAAGAGTTGCAAAGAAAAGTGAAGAGAGTCACAATGCTCCAAGCAACAATGAAAAACCAATAATAAGTATTTTAAAAATTTCTAAAGAAGAAAGCATCAACACGGAAAAAAAGTACAAGTAAAGAAGCACAAACCCTCTGCAATAATATTCACCTTGCACATCTGGTACTGGTCCAACATCATATTCCATTCAAAGAAAGAGAAAGGATACTGCAAGTGAAAAATTGATTCACTATCAGCTATCAGTTGGTAGAGATGATGAAGAGGCTCCTCAAACATTCACTCCAGACAAAACACATATCGCCAAAAAATCCAAATCCAAAAGTCCTTCGAAAATAGGAAGCATTGGACAAGCTATGAATGTGGAAATTGAAAGCACTATGCTACCCGATTGGGTTAGTAATTATTTAGCATAATATTAGAAAATAAAGGAGAAAATTTCCAAATAATATTCTACTTTCGATGATCATCTATCACTTTGCAAGATGAAAACTATGACAAGGACAGTAAAAAATTGAAAATTGAAAAAGTAAAGGTCCATAATAAAATAGTTATTGATAAAATAAAAATGAATGTTGATGTGTATGAAATTGCAGCCAATAGACTCATGAGATTGCATCAAGCTACTAGTAACACACTTGTAGTGTATGTTGACCAATAGGAAGTAGAAAACGTGATACTAAAAGCAAGAATAAAAGAGCTAGAAGATGCTCTAAGTTTGGGCTCTTTGTTAATGACTCCACTAGCAATACAAACACTACCATCTTCAACTTCTACTCCCACCACATCCCATTGACCGAATAAAGCTATGAAACTCCTTAATGTTGTCAAATAGCATATTATCACTAATATATGCCAAAGATTAGAAATCATTGAACATGCATGGAAAGCAACTCATGGACTGGTACATTTAGCATAAGCAATTAACTCATTTTTCGATTTGGCTAAATGTAATGTTAGCAAAGACAAACATTTAATTAACAATGAATTATTTAATTTTAGTCAAAGGCTTGGTTTGTTGTTTGATATGGACAGAAAAAATAGACAACTACCAAATTCTAATCAAATGAAGCAAATCAAAGCTTGATGGTCTAAAAGAATCAACACACTAGAACAAATTATTTATGAATGTGAAAGCATAAAGAATAGAAGAGGTGATGTGTTTATTAAGGTGGTGCAAATTGTTCAAGATCTAAATGGTCCACACATCATACTTAATTATGAATTAATCACAAAAGTTATGCTAATAGCCAAATCAGAAAGGAAAAAGGAGTCAATGGAAAGATAGTTTAATTATATAAGTGATTTAATTATAGAAGAAATTAGAAAATGGCTAATTTCTTTTGTTAGTATTAATGAAAGAAGTTTCTCTTTTCTTCTTAATTACAAAAATAGGCTATGGAGATTGAGAAGTAAATATTCAATCAACATGCTAAGCTAGAGATTACAATCGGTGCAATGAAAGATTTCATTAAAGGTGTTTTGGAGAGATTCATTCAACACATCATGGATCTAAACGACACTTCATAGTCAAACAATTACTATATATGTTTTCACATATTGTTAGTGTCCTTAAATATTGGCACATTTTTTTCATTTTTCTAGTATTTAATTAGTGAGATTTGTTAATTGTGTTAATGTCACCTAAACTAATTTCTCGATGTAGTTTGTTGTTTTCTTTTGTAGTTTCTATTTTCCATATTATGGTTCACGGGAGCCAAATCCTAGTACCCATTGGGATGAACACATTTAATTTTACGATTAGGTAGTAGGATTTTGATGACTACTTTAGACATCAAACATAAATGTAATTTTAGTTACAAAATCTCTTCTATTTGGACTCATTTTACCAAACATATTTGTTTCAGAGACAAATTATAATTTACTTTGTTTACTCATTTTCCATGGAATGTAGGAGCGGATAGTGGAAGAGAAGATACCGAAATAACATAATGAATGCGTTGATGAGATGAAATGTTGGCATTTTCATTACTGATGTAAGAGAATTTTGCTTAAAAATAGAGTTCTTAATGTTTTGCATAAGCTCTTGTATGGATCTGAAATCTTTGACATTGCTCGAAAACATTAATAGAACATAAGTTTTCAAGGATATGCTTTTAACTTTTATATTATAGCTAATTTTTTTTATTGATCGTAATGAAAATGAATAGTCAAGAACATTTTTAGATTTAAAATATATGTTTTGTGTGTAGTATTTATTTAATCATAGCTATGATTATTTGGAATTTTAATCTCGATACATCATTCACCCAAAGTAATGGGATTACGTGCATAGCATGAATTGATCCCAATATCCCATACATAATTTAATTTTATAATGATTACAACATGGGTCTTTTCATGACCTCTACATCAAGATACATACATGACATCCATAAACAAGGATCTCAACAATGAAGTATCTTTGTCACAAAAGCATGATAATCATCAACAATCACCATGCACCATATATGCATTTGCAGCATAATCATATGAAAAAAGAAACATAAAATGATATCATGAAAACAACATTATAAGCATCCTCATCATCAAGAAGTAGTACATCATCAACACGTGACCAAATATTCATTGTATCCAATCAACACTAATCAACAGTAGCAACAACATAATACTTTTGCAATAAAGTAACTCATCCCTTTGATCTTATGCCATCACAGTCAACACACTCTCTCCATGCATCAACATGCCATTCAGTGGAATATCAAACATCATGCATATCCTTCTCATCAAGTGCACCAATATTTATACAACAACAAAAATAATAAGGCACCATTGATAACTTCATTACATGCAATCCAAGCATCATTGGTATAGTGACAGTAGTGTGTGTGTATATTTAATAATATATATAATAATTAATATATATATATTATAATATATATATATATATATATATATATATATATTCCAGTGGTGAGTAAAGAAATAATATTGATGATAATAGTAATAACCATGAACTCATCACAAGAAACATCATGCAATAAGGAGTGCTCAAGAGACAATAATGCCAACAATGAACTATTAGAAGCATAGAAAATCCTCCCTTTGAACATGTGCCAACTCTTCATCATCAATTCTAATCATATTATATCCTCCTTATTAGCAATAAATGCACCAAAAACTAGCAGCAATGATATAAGTTTTTGAATCAACTCATAAAATCATCATGAACCAATACTCTGTCATACATTCCTAAGTAGCATATGAACATCCTAAATAGAATGCAGCAAACCAATGTCAGAACTAGAATGCCAATAATGAACTGATGGAAACATATGAGGATCTCCCCTTGAATTTGTGCCTCTTTTTCTTCACCATAGAGGATTGTATGGTGTAACAACCCTGGTTAAAATTCCATGTAATAAAAGTTAATAAAGGAAAAATAATAACCACAGTTGATGGGACACTTATTCCAAGCTTAATGTTGGGAAAAACATCCTAGTGGGTGCTCATTTGGTTTATTATGGCTAAGGAAATTGGCAAAGGAAAAGCCTTTGGAAAGGAAAAATGGCATTCTTGGCACATCTATTGATGAAAATAATGGAAATTAGGAGGAAATGAAGGTGAAAGGTCAAAGGTTGCATGTGAGGAGGAAAATGAAGGAAAATAATGGAAAATGAAGAAATAGAGGCCTAATTGATAAAATGGCTTTTGAGGATTAGTTTGTAAACCTTTGTCAGTTCAACTTTGGAGCTCTTT
>APFE030685341.1:4546-40052 GCA_000404065.3 Pinus taeda
GACAACCACATGCAGAAAGTGCCATTCCTGAAGATGAATTTGAAGTTGAAGAGTGCTCCAAATGGATGTTATGCTTCTTCATTGCTACTTCCAAGGCTTCAATATTCTTAAAGCATTTGGATTCTAAGTGGCCATCTCGATTACAAAATTGGCAATGTCTATCACTCTTCTTCCCTTTGTTTTTATTTGCCTTATCATTCTGGTGAAAGGATTTTTCATTTTGAGGCTGAAATTGCTTAGGACCCTTGTTTGGTTTAGGACCATTCCTTTTAGGATACGACTTCTTAGGATTCTTTGAATTTGGTTTTTGTTGGGTGGCTAACGCTTTCTTAGAAGAGTTTCCAAGATTAAGAAGAGCAAGGTGTAAGAGTTTTTCTTGTTCTCTAATTAAAGAATCACAAAAAGAATCAAAAGAAGGGGACTTGTAGGCTTGTCCTTGATAAATGAAGGCTTCTCTTGTAGAATGGAAGGTGGAAACAAACACAGAGTAGGCTAGTCCCAACTTAGTAAGAATGGAATAGATAAGGTTACTATCTTATTTCTTAACCTTAACACCTTCCAAGAGAAGTCTAAAGGTCTTGAACTTGGACAAGAAATCTTTAATGTGAGAAAAATTATTAGGGTCTAATGTAAGCAACTCATTTTCAAGTTGATGGGCTCTAAGTTCATCTTTTATTCCAAAACTTTAGTAATATGTTTCAATACTTCATCAGGAGTATCAAGTTTTGCAATATGGAATCTAAGATCTAGAGAAATAGACATCCTTATCAACCCACGTGCTTGATCTTGCCTATTTTACCATTTAGCTGCCTTATCTTCATCTTTTGGTTTGGTTTCTTGGCCCGTGGCTATTCTGTAAAGACCTTTACTTCTAAGTAAATCCACAATGTGGGACCACCATTTGAAGTAATTGGTGCTATCAAGAAAAACTTGGCATGGAATTTCCATTTTAAAAGAAACTGAAGTTATATATGCTGAAACTAAGTGTTCCAATGGAAAGATCTCAAAAAATTAGGCTGGTTAAAAAAAATGGCTCTAAAAACGACTTCTGGATGAAGAAGTTATGGCTTTTTGAAGAAAAGTTGATGAAGGCGTCGACGAAGTTCAGGAATGTGTGGAAATGAAAAAAAATGCCCCCTTTGCAACAAAAAGGAGACTTGAACTCAAGACCTCTACTCTCATAAATTAGCTTTGAACCAAGTGAGAGGGAGAGAGAGAGGGGGGGGTTTGTATTTTTTGGTCACTAAAGCTTTGGGTTGCATGCTTGCTTGAGAAAGCTCTTTTTCCCTAAAAAACAAAAAACACAAAACTCGACACAGACATACAAAAAAAAATCAACCTTACAACTTGAAGTTAGCTTTACCCAGAAACTAAATATTTTCCTCAATGTTTCTGATTTTCTGAGATCACACTAAGGCGCAATGGAAAATAGCATACGCATGAGAAAAATCCTTCCTCTCTGTTTCTGATTTTCCTAGATCGCATAGAGTCGCAGGGCAAAGAGAATACGCAAAAATGAAAGGTATAGATCCGGTAATAAAAAAGGAAGCTAAATAAACCGAAATAATAAACAGAGAGAAAATAACTAGAAACTGCAAATAAACACTGTATACCTCTAGATCTTAAAAATGAGGAAGCTAGGGCTACTAGAAAACTTTTCGAATGAAACGAAAGGGTTTCCTCACTGGAACAGATGCTCCTAACAAAGCAGTCAAAAACAACAGATCTAGGAAAAGACAGTCGGATGCAGTTCTACCGGTTTCAGATTTGGATCACCAACGGATGCGGCCCTCAAATAGCTCTGATACCATGTAGGAATTTACAAGGTAAGTTCCTCAGATATAACACAAAAGGACACCGCTCACAAATAGATCACAGATCAATACACCAGTATTTTTGACCTGGTTAAAACCCTCAAAGAGGGAAACAATCCACGCCCTGAGCCAACGTGGCCACTTCAGGCAATTTATTAATAAAGGTGAAATTTTACATAAGCTTCTCTCATGAATAGTTAACCTACAAATGACCATCTATGCGCTTTAAATAGATATCATGGACCAATCGGGTGTTAATCCATGGATCATGTGTGGGTAATACCGAGGAGAGAATGAATCGTCAGAACACTACATATCGTGACCGTCGGATTGTAAGTTACAAAAGTACATAGTAAAGAAACACACATTACCTAACTCTATACTAGACCAAGTTATACTTAACTATTTCCTATGTGTCGGAATGTCCTAATAGAGGACGAGTGGTTGGAGAGGAGGGAGGGAGGAGGGGGGTAGAGCAGAGGAGGAGGACGAGTGGATCGAGAAACACCGAGCATTGGTTTTACACTCCCATTATTTATTTACACTAGATTTAATTTTGGTGTCAGGCCCATTGACATTCGTATTAGAGTCATAATTTATTGATGTCTTTTCCAACATGCATACAATGTGGTGTACTACATTTGTGCATTTCCTTCACCACTTCTTACCCTAGTTCCTTCTAGATTGGAAGACAATTTGTGCCTCTTATCTACTTTAGTTATTATTATTAATATGTCTATTTCCTCAAAGAAACTCGTATGTTCCAAAATATGCATGTTCACTTAATTACACATATTTCTATTAAATATATGAATAATAACTTAGTAAGATTTAGTTCCCTACAATAGTGTATATTTGGAGCATTTTCTTACTAAGGGTGAAATAAAAGACTCATCCAAAACCATATCGAAAACAAATTCCATCATTACATCTAGATGCACCAATCATCATAATAATAAAATTACATAGTCTCATACTTCATACTAGAACTTGTCTTCCATGAGTAAAATTCTTAGAATTTGTTTTAGGATGGAACCCACTTAATTAACCATAAATTTATTTATGTCCATTTATATACTTTTATTTGAAATATTTCTTAGTGTTGACGATGATATATGGAAATTGTACTTGTGATTTTATCTTTTCTTTTTTCCATTTACCTTACAAGAGTTCAACATTTCATCCCTTAAGATCTCTCATAAGTAGCATCTACATTCTAGTTAAGGTATGTCCTTACATAGCAATCATTGAGTCATAATTTTAATTTTAATATGAGTATAGTAATATGGTGATAGTATGGTAGAAGAGACCTATTGGTACAAAATTAAACATAGTATTCAACTTTCTTTATTCCCCATTACTCTTTTCAACACTCTCATGTCTATTAATCCTGCATGATGACCACATCCCTAGAATTTCTAATCCAAATTTTTAATCCAATAATCATACACTACAATTTGTTCATTTATCAAATTTGAATATGAACAAGGTCTATCACTTAAAGTATATTAAACCATTTTTACGTCATGGCTCATGGTATAGAGTCCTTGTGCCCTCCTAAGAGAATTTAACGACAACTTAAGTTTTGGGGAACATATAAAGAAAGAACAATTTTACCTTCTACATAATTTACAACACTTATTAATTAGGAAAAATATATCAGGGACCAATTTTCCATTTATACGTATGGAAATTAATTAACACGTGAAATGTTGTTGTTTTGTGTATTACTCTTAACTCTACCACAAAATGTAGCCAGACCAAATAGTGTATAAAGTGAAAAACTGTCACAAATTTTATTGGATGCATCCTATCTCCTAGCTCTTTGAAGGAGATCATTCCACAGATGCACATCATCCAACATTACGAACATTCCATTGTGAGTGGAGAAAATTTCATGTCTCCAGATACACCAGATTGTATTGCTAATTTGACCAAAACATTTTGCTATTTCTTTTTCATTGGGTGTTGAGAAAATTAAGTTAATTTTTAATTTACTTCGATTAGCATCCTTCCTCAATTCATTATTTAAATTGGCTAGGCTATGTCTTTCAGAATTCAACAAATTAAAATAAATCCTCAATAGAACAAATTTCCCAATTGTTTAAACCAAGTACAATAATTTTAACCTAATTACAAATGGATTTCATTCAACCTCCTTCCTCAATTCATTACTTAAATTTAAATAGGGCAAGCAATGTTTTCGGCATTTAACATTAGAAAACCCTCAATCCTCTTCACCCAAACCTAGTACAATAATTTTGAAGCAGAGTTTAAAAGAGAGATGGAAGGCTAGCATATGTGGTGATTATGTAATTGCAGATTATTTTCCTATCTCCCATATGATGCACCAGAATGGTTTTAGGAAAAAATCATTGGTCACCCCTCTCAAATTAATCCATAAATTGCCATTGTTTCTGGTTGTCACTAAGAATGAAGAGAATAGTTCTGAAATCAAGGAAATTTCGTAAGAATTTACAATGAAGTGAGCCAGTGTACCTTAAACCATACTTGAAACACGAAACAGAAAAATCATGCAAATTTCTTCATATGAGCAAGCTGTCATAAAAGAAGGCTATGTGAGAGTCATCATTGTGATCATAGCCAACATTTTCCCTGAGACATTTATGCATTGTGAGTCTCCACACATGGCTTAGACTTGCCCATTAGGATGCCAGATTTTCAACAACACCCTGCTCTCCTCTTTCGAGATATAAATTTCTGCAACAGTGGCCTCACGGGAGTTTCTCAGTCTCCCTTACTAAATGATTGCAACACCTTGTGGTATCTCCCTCTATGGAAGAATGCAAAGGAAATCTAAAGCAAAATACATCCAATACAGTTTTAGCACTGAAGAGGATGAAATTTGATACCAACGTATGGGTAGGAGGAGTATTTATGTCAAAGAACTGCTAATCGAATAGACATTGTGTAACCTCCATGCAAGGAGAAATTAAGACATGAGAAGATAAGATGAGCAAGATTATCCCAGTGTGACTTGTCTATGTGTAAGTAAGGATAAGTGTTATCCAAATTACATAAGAAGACAGGAGGATAACCACTCACAACAAGTTGTCATTTGCTTGCTACAAGTCTGGTAGCTTCACTCGCTTGCCTACTTGAGGCATCGTTGTCCTCGACCTAAAGAACACCTCATGTTCTTATTACTTTTTCACCCAGAAAGAAACTCATAATTTCATAAGACCTTTACAAGTATTAGGATTACATGAGGTGAGTAAGGTTATTGTTTTCAAGATGGAATGCAATTTCAATGCATTAAGGTATTAAAGGCACTCTTTATCCTTATTTGAGCAGTTAGCGATAACAATTTGATACTTGGCCATGGAATGTCCAACCAAGTCTCTTTTTCTTAGATAAGGTGGATACCCACATTATTCTCCCCAAAACCAACAAAGGATAACCATTATCCTGCACCAAATTCCTTTTAACGCCTCTAGATCAGCGAATAGGGCTAAAACAAAGGCATTATTGGGGACCAAAATGGAAACAACAACCCTTAATGGGATTTTATCCAACAACCTAGTTGGGAAGGTGTCTCTTTAGCTTTAAACCTACCAATAAAATGAACTACTTCCAAAAACTACCAAAATCCAATGTCATCAATCATAGTAAACTATTATAGGGTCAGTGTAGACACACACAATCACTTAACCCATGATTACTTAAAAGAAAGCAGGTGGAAGTGATTTTATCCACGTTGTGATTCTATAACCCAGAAATTGGATTTGATGTATTTGGAATGTTTTTATTTGTATTTAGTATCAAAGGAACCTTTGGCTTCTTTAATAAACTATTCTGACAATTTATTTTAGTATCATTCATTGTCTCGATATTTTTTTCATGGTCATGATTTATCTCTAGCACTTTTGACTAAATTTGTAACTTTAGAGAATGCTCATTTCCTATTTAATAAATAACCTTAAGGTTAAGGTTCCCTAAAATTGAGAATTACTCACTACGGATAAACAAAAATGATCATTTCAAATACATTAACAAGAAAGTTTACAACACCTAGCCATATATATTTATATCATTGATATGGTAGATTGGGTCCCGACTTCCCAGTTGACAACCACCAAGCTTATTGAACTTCCTAATTTAGGACCCAAAGCTCATTCATACCAACCTAGAACTGCCTGCTTTCTATTCACCCCCGGGCTGAGAGTTATTTTCCTTCGTCAATTGTCTCATGATGATCGCTTCCATGGGTTTCTAGTACCCTCTTTCATGATATGGTTTCCATTATTTTCGTCATGCTTTTATGGGTATTTTTATCCATTTTCCTATGCTTTTCCTAGAAAATCTCGCCTTTATCTCCCATGAGAATTTTGCTCATCAAAGCTTGCCTTTTCTCAATCAATGATTTTATGCTTTTCCTTAACTTACCATCTTTCTCCAGCTAAGTAGTTTAATGGGTATATATCTCCAAATCCATTATCTCATCTAGATCTGGATCTAGAAGTCTTATTATGAATATTATTTATTCCCATTCGCCGATGGGATTTGGCAAGAATATCCTCTCTTGGTGTCCCGCTATTCTAAGTGACTAATTATTCTATTTATTTCATAAAATATCTACTTTTCTTGTTACATGGTAGACCTAGATTTTCTGAGATTAGGTTAGGAAAGTTATACATACAAGGGAGGGGTGTTACATATATGCAATTTTAAACAACACAGGAAATACAAATTTAAATGAGAAAACATACAATTTTGAATTTTTAAATATGAAACACAAATACAAATTCAAATAGAAAAACACATAATATATATTTCGAAGTTGTAATTAACCTTCTTATCCTACCTTGGAATTTAGCTGCTAAGCTCCCATTCTATCAGTTTCTTTATTTTTTCTATATTTAATCGTTAAGATGAAATACTAGCAAGGGTATCTTTAGCCTACCCTTAGATCATCATTAGTAATTCTATAACAAACTCCACAATCATTATCAATTTAAGAATATAGTGGTTCTAGTATCATCTTTTAACCTTATTGTCAAGGCTTATGTCTTAGATTTCTAGTAAACATGATTTAGTAGATGAAGATGGAACTAACCATAACATGCAACCTATAATAATTTCCTTACCTACATCAATTATATTAATTAAAATCTACTATCATGAGCATCTATCATTATTATAGGTCTTGTTTCCATCATGCATAATGAAATTGTTAATTAAATACAAATTCTAGATCATGCGTTATATAGGTAACATATCTCATACACACACTAGGTACTGTCAGAAACCTGGTGATATTCAAGTCAATTTCATTGGATATCTTAGAGACCCATATATGCATAACTAAAAACATGTACAATCAATTCCTTATATTGCATGCAGGGGCATCTAATTTCATTATGCACGACATAAACCATGCTGAACCCTTGATAATACTACGGGAGACACTCCTCCATAATTGTTCCACATTCATGAACATCTACAAACACTAAAGCATGCTATTCTTTCTTACCACTGCAAAGATAATCTTAATAATGTCGATATGCATATGATAGCAAATGATAGTTATGTGCATTATTTAATCCATCATTTCTATAGAAGAGGAAATTAAGAAATCCATATATCTAAATTGTTGGATTTAACATCCTAATAATTTTATTAGTATACAAAACCATGTAATTCATTCAAACATTCTCATGGTGAGGAAACTTAAGAAACCATCTCATAGAAAAACTGGAACAACAACAAAGAATTAATAAAATATTATCATAAACAAACTGGAATTATCATAGAGAGAGAGTAAGAATCATCATACAAACATGCCACACATCTCACACCAACTAAAACTTTACTTGGAGGGAGGAGCAACACCACCCAACCATGAATCACCTATGATTCCCCCAGAGCCAAATATCTTGACAAGGATCAACTTCCCTCAATTAATCAATGCACGAGGTATTTAATACACTCTTTCATCATTTAGTTATCGATAGTGGCACCCCGCTTTTATGGATTTTTCTATTTTGCCTAGGTCTTTTTCGCAAAAGCTCATCTCTATCTCCCACGAGGCTTTTCCTCATAAAATCTTGCCTTTATCTCCCAAAAAGATTTTATGTCTAATGGGTCTTTATTTCGCATCCATCCGATGGATATCCAATCCATCCAAGCTCATCTAGAATCTCATCTAGAAGCTTATCATGAAAGATTCATCTCTATCCCATTCCTCATGGAATTTGGAAAGAATATCCTCTCTCTTAGTGCTCCACCCTCCAAGTGATTTATTTTATTAATTAATTTAATAACACATTCTCTCTTCATATTACATATCACCTAGCTTTCCATAGCTTAGTTTTAGTATAGTTTAACCCACAAAGGAGGGTATCACACCTAGCTTCCCTCAGCTTAGGTTTATAATCATTTAACACACAAGGGCGGATAACACAATTATCTTTATCTCAGCTTAGGTTTACAATAATTTAGCACACAAGGGAGGATATCACGCCTAAATTTAACTCAGATTAGGTTTACAATAATTTAGTACACAATGGAGGAGTGTTAAATACTTCACTTCTTAAATTTTACATTGTCCTCGATGTATCACTGCATCATATCCTCATTCACAAGTAGTTGGTTTCAGAATAAACAATCTTCATGGCTCTGCCATTCGATGAAATTTTTCTAATGTACATCGGTCACAAGGAGTGCTCTGAGCACATCTCCTTCCATAGGTACATCGGTCTCAAGGTGTGCTCTCCTTTCATAGCTAAATGTAACATTGTTGTCAAACCATTTGTGAGAAATTATAGATGCACAATTTTAGCTAGGATAAATATTATAATCTGTTACTTAATATTATTAATGTAGCTATTGCTTATCATTTATTTTATCTGAAGAATGTATATCTTCAGCTTGCATTATTTCAAGTGTTTTTGTTCTTATCAAACACTAGCTTCCTGCAGTCTCTCTACATACAATACATCAGTTAGTATATTCTCCACATTAATATGCCTGCAAGGTCATAACATATTAGTTCACATAACAATATATATTCATCATATATATATTCATTTTAATTGTACGTATGCCAAACTGCAATTAACCATTGTTACTTTTACCAAACTTACTTTCCTTCTTCTGGGTAACCTCCAAGTTTGTTTACCTGGATAGACATCTATCCAATGACTATATGCATACATGTACACAAGGTACATTATACACATTAATACACATTTAATTTTTCAAACTCATATCATATGTAGTCATACGAGTACCGTATATATTTTTGTGCATATTACCATCTGTGTTATAGCCCATCATACCATTCCCATGGTATCACCTACATGATAAAAACTTTGTGCACATATTTTCCTAACATGTCAGTATCATTCCAAACATTTGTTTATCTTCTAGTAACAATTAAAATAAATATGTTAAGTTGACAAGGAATTTGTATGAGCATGGTTCATTTCTGTAATGAGAAAACGTTTTGTCAAGTGTAAATCATTCTCAGACTTCATGTGGTTGTAACACAATATTCGTAATATAATATGTATTCATGCATAATTTCATCTTAGGTAGATTATTCTCTCACAGTTTAATAATCGTTGGATCAATACTTCATTCTTAAATCATTTACCTAGTGTGATTTATTATTTCCCTTTTTATGTTTCAACAACTTAACCACTATGCATTATACTTTGACAACGTGATCATTATGTCAACCATGTTCTTTTATTCTAGAGATTACTCCCCTTTTGTAGGTATTCGGGTGACCACATCTTCAAGGTTTTTGACCTAAATTCACCATGAGTCGCAAGATAATTCCAACAATTCATTAAACTCAAGACTCTTTCATGCCATGGATGGTTGACACCTTCCATCAACCAAATGATCACAACAATATTGTTATAAGGCTATAATATTGCACACCCATGTCTTTACATGGAAAATTCATATGCCTCATTATTATGTGTAGAGTTTTGCATGATTATTTCCACAACAAGTTTATCTTGATGACCCCTTAACCAAGCCTATGATAACAATATTCCAAGCAATCCATGACAATGCATGAGTATATGTGTCATACAACAATAAAATAATGCTGAAAACATGGAATTCCTCTATTGAAGCCATCTATGATGTTAATATCATGATGATATATGTCAATTACATCAATGTTTAAAATGCTCACAAGCTTTCTTAGTCAATATTCTCATAACATGTTCAAAATAATCTACTAATCATATCCTACCAATAGGGCATATTTTCGCATGGTCAGTACCTAACAAGGTAAGTCCTCTTCCATAGCCATAGTAGCTTACTTCAATTTGTGCATAGCATTTGTCATAATAGTAGTTATTAACCATTATAGCTTGTTAATTTCACTATATCCATAGTTCCTTATCCTATAAACATTCTAGAGTGGATGATTATTCTATCATCATCACACCATTCTCACCATAGATATAATATCCTATTGCATTGATCTTCCCAATCTATCATCTTCCGTTTTCACCATTTGTTTTAAAGTAAATAGCTATGTAGGCCTTAATGACTTGGTTATAAGGATTTTAATATAGCAGTAGGAATTAATACCTACTTAATTAATCGTCCAATCTGACCATAATTCTCTCAAGGTGCGATGAATACATTTTTCTAAAATATGAAAATTTCTCATAGTTTGCATCTCAGTGTTGTTATTATAATCACTTAATACTTCATGTATACTAAAAAGGTTCCACTTTTTAACTAGACTGTAGATTTATTATAAAATAAATCAAGTAATATCGATCTCTTAAATGCAGGGTGCACTTGCCAATTACACCAATGTTAATAAGAACAACACAATACAGACAAGTTATCTTGGTGTAGACATGACATATTCATGAGTGGTACACCTTGCTTGCTTGGTACATGATAATTTATGCTAAATTTTACTTGAGATATAAGTCAAGTGACTAAAAGTACTATACATGTAAAAGTGAATTCCTACATACTTGCATCACATTCCACTGAAAAGATAGTTTCTTTCATAGTTCAAGGTATACATAAATACCCAGCAAGTACTAACTGTTGAATAATAGTAAATCATAATCATTGTTGCTTATCCAAATGATAAGTTCAACAGTGAGTCCACGAGGTGTCTCAAATCATAACATGGAAGGGTTCCTGCTTATTAAGTATTCAACCCACTCAGGAGGGGTCTGAATTCCTAACATGGAAGGGTTCTTGTTTATTAAGTATTCGCCCCCAACACCTTTTTTGTATCTCCACATAAATTCTTATACACAAATTTTTATACTATTTAAGAGCGACTTAAAATCTTAACACTATCTTCTTTTCATTTAGCCAAGTGGCTACATCATTTTTGTACAGGTGTTAATTTGCCTTTTTATTTTTATTTCAAGGAGAAAACAAACATACATATTCAGGTGCCATCCTATCACTCTAAAAAAACACGTGCATGTTTTAGTTAAACAAAATATTACATGTGTTTCTTATATAATAACCATGTTTTCATCACAGTTCTAGATAATAAAGAAATCAATTCACACTTCTACTCTTACGAGAATATCAAACATAAATTTAACATCATTTTTCTTTTCAAATGATTTCTTTCCTTAGACAATTTGTAGGAATAAAATCAAACATGGATAGCAAGGACTGTGGTTGGAAGATTATGTCCATACATTTCTCCTTCAATTTCTATCGCTCCCTCCTGCAACCTAATAGCCTCTTTTGAATCATAGACCAAACTTTCCATTGGGCTCCCTGTAGAAAAATAAAATGAGATCTAGTTTCTTGAGTTCTATCCATTATACGGACAAGTATAAGATTAGTCAACATGGAGGTTCCAACTCTAAAATCCTTTTCATGGCATGTTTCGCATGTTTCCCCACATCTATAATTTCATGAATTCTGAAGGCATTGAGCACATCTCCCCACATAGTTGCATCAGGTTCAAAAGGCATGTTGTCGACAAGGCCTCTACCTCATTCAACCTTCGAGATCATCCAAGGAGATCAATCATGCAAGCATGGTGTTATGCTTTTGGTGTGATATGATGACATCTAACCATGGAATCGAAATACACACAACCCTTTTCAAACTTACTTGAGTTCTACAGAGTCTTAATAAAAACATATTACAATCTTAATGAAAGAAGTAGTGACAATATCTTATATACACAATTGCAGTGTCTGAGAGTTTGGCGAATTATTATTCCATTTCATGTTCCAACTATGTGGTCAAATTTATTGTGTCACAAGCGAAATAGGTAGGTAAATCCTAGCTATTGATTATGAGGGTCATAAAAAAATTATAATGTTTTATGGCTATTAAGCATTCAAAACCCACCAAAAGGAATCTAGAGGTGAGATAATTAACATCATGTCAAAATTAAGGCAAACAATGATGATTGAGAAGACGATAATACTCGCATGCTCTTCTTCTCTAGAATGAGAACTCACAGTTGCTTCTCCTCCACTCTTAATCACTCACTTCAGCAAGGCCATTAGAGTGGAGTGAAGGAATAAGGAAGGAACAACGGACAGTTAGCTCCAAGCTTGTATTCTAATAGTTTCTGGGTATCAGGGCATGATAATGTTGGATGTTCAAAACTTGAATACGTCTTGACAATTCATAAATATGGCTAGGAAATCATTTTAGATGGTGGAAAATCCGTGTGGAATACAACATCCAACCCATCAAAATCTGTCAAATATTGATAGAATTTCTTGCTTGTCATTGCTATATAGACAATCATGTAACATTATTTCTTTTCGGTTATTCAAGGGTACACTCATCAGATCCAGAACCACATGAATGATCCACAACCATGAACCACGACCATGGCTATAACAGTCATGTCTTAATGTGTGATTGATAGAGATATATCCATAGTATATCTACAGAAAACTCCACCTAACATAGTCAACAGAATAACAAATATAAATTTATATATACCATTGATAACGCGTATCAGGTTCTAGGAATAAAATTTAGAATTCCAATTCGGTATCATGATAAAAGATAACTCGAAACAAGTGACCTTTTCCAACTCTATGAGATCGCAACAGAAAATTTTGACCATCATTTGCTACATCTATCATCTTCCACAGGGTACTAGAGGTAAAAAAATTGGAGGTTGTCATGGCCTGGACTACGTTTTCTTTTATTTCTGAAGTGGCATACTACCATTGGGAGCATCTTCTCCATGGCTTCCCTGATTCATTTTCTCTATAAGGCAGCAGAGGATCATGTCAAGGAGCCAGAGATACTCACAATTATAGCACTAGATATTTTATTACAGGAGTTACTAATGCTTACTCTCTGCATATTGGATGATGAGGATAAGCATTATCCTAGATATTTATCGCATTGTCGATTCTCACATACAAAGTCATGTTCTGCAGTTAACGTGCATATTGGATGATGAGGATAAGCATTATCCTAGATATTTATCGCATTGTCGATTCTCACATACAAAGTCATGTTCTGCAGTTAACGTTCCTACATTCGTAAGACAAAATTTCAGCTTTCCACAATTGAATTCCCTTCTGAGATAATACAAATGCAAAATGCAGTATTTAAATGGGAAACATCAATCTAATGCTTTTCTCGTGATGTTTCTAAAAGCTAGGAAGGGCGAGCTTTGTGGGGTGTGGAATTTTCATGTTGCTCCAGCGATTTCTTTTATCCATTGTTGGTCTGGTTGGAAAGCTAACCGCTTTGCCATACTTTTCTCCAAAAATAAAACTAAAAGCCGCTTCTTTTATCCATTGTTGGTCTGGTTGGAAAGCTAACCGCTTTGCCATACTTTTCTTCAAAAATAAAACTAAAAGCCATTGCCTCCACGTCGGCAATGTTTACATGCCAACAACGGTTTTAATTTTACTAGATGTACATCTTATATTAAAAAATCCTTATCTGTAAACCATACGTAATATTGTTTTTTATTGTTTCTCATTGGTTGATTTTACCAGCATTATTCTCTAAGCCTTTTTTAGGGTAACCCTATATCTATAAGCCAAAAGTAGGTTTTCGGGATTCAACAATTTCGTACCTCTCTGGGTCATTGGATAAGGCGGATAAGGTCGATCTCTCCTGGATGTTCCTCATGCAATAAGGATAACCAACATTGACAGTTCGGGAAAACCATAAAACAGACACCCAAACCGGCATTCATCCCATCCTGAAAGTGAATAGAAAATCTGTAACACACTTGAAAAAAATAACTACGCATGAGGATCAAGTAGCATATCCGTGTATTCAGCGCTAATCCATAGGGAGGAGTAATCTTATGGTGAATCACACGTCTCGGCTAATTTTCCTGACCATTTTCCAGAACAAAATAAGAGCTAGCTTCTGTCCGTCCATATAACATGCGCAGAAGCCGCATCCCTGTGCCTCGATTTCGTATTCGGATTGACAATTCTTCCTAGGTATTCCTCTCCTCTCCCATCAAGGAATTTCCAAAAATGCTTGGAGACATAACTGAATTGTTTGTTAAAAAGTTTCACAGGTTGAAATTGCCTCATACGTCCCAAAGGTTGAGTTTTATCGCCATCATCTGACAAAGGTTCAGTTCTCCATTGTGAATGTTGAACTGGCCATGATATATCTTCCTTAATGGGTTAATCCATTTCATGGGAATCAATTGTTGAGTACGGCGATTTAATCACGGTGGTGAGGTCCTCCCTACAATGGATGGAATGGTGATGGTTACCACCGAATGGGAAACAGGGTGACAGTGGACCAACTCTTTTCATCTTTAGATGCCATAACCCAACGTGCGCTTTTTCCCACTATGAATTCATCCCACACAATTTAATATCGACATTACGGATGAGGCCGTTTATGCCATTCCTAAATATCTAGTGCACGGAAATCGATAATTTGTAACGTCCCACTCAAGTTGATATCATGAAAATAGAGTCGAAGAAATTTTCGGAGGGGGTCATATTTTGTAGTTTTAAATTCTAGAATTCTTCAATTCCTCAATAATATAATACGCCAAAGAAGCCATAACAACACCTTTACCTCCAAAAAAAAATGTTCTTTATATGACAAAGCTGATTAGTTTTCCTTTGGTACTTTTGTTGTTGGCCTATCGTTTTAAAACATACTCAAGTTTAAGCACGTGAATCGATCTCATGGGCATGGATTTGAGACAAACTTAACAATTCTTGAGATTTATTACACACTTTGCAGTCATGGAAAGGCACTTTCAAAAACATATAGAGGGGAAAAACAAAGACCCCAAAGCTTATCTTGATAGTTGTTTGATGTAGGTTTGATTGAAGTCTCTTGACAATTCTTCTGGATCTGACCCTATATTAAATTTTTTGATACCATATGGTCTTCTTAGAGGACGTGTTTGAGCATCCAACCTAGATGGGGTAGAAAACATCTTCCAGCAAAGCATAAAAACTTCCTCTTTAACTAAATTTCTTGATTTAATATCCTGTTACATATATATTGAATTAACATATGTATATTCATGGCTCCTCAATAAACCATTAAAAAATCCTAACATTCTTTAACGACAACAAATAAATATGACATTAACATGTTCTAAGATTCAAATTTTAACTTCACCTTTATGAAGAACGTTTTTTTTTTTTTTTAAACCCGTAATGGAAATGCTACGTAGGTGGATTGGTCCATAAGCATTAGTGTTTGAACCTTTTCCTTACTACCATTGGTAACGAACATCCTTAGCCTACCCTGGAATTTAGGTCCTAAGCTTCCATTACATAAATGTTTATTTTGTTCTATATTTAATCATTAAGAAACAATACTACTTAGTGTATCTTTAGCCCATCCTTATATCAACATTAGTAATTTTGTAATAGGCTCCACAATCATGATCAATTGAATTATAGAGTGGTTCTGTTATTGTCTTTTAACGTTATTGTCGAAGCTTATGTGTCAGATTTTTAGTAAACATGATTTAGTAGATGAAAACGGAACTAACCATAACATGCAACCTAGACTAATTTCCTTACCTACATAAATGATCTTAATTAAACTCTACATCATGATCATCCATCATTATTATAGGTCTTGTTTCTGTGATACATAACGAATTGCTTAATTAAATACAAATCTTAGATGAGGCATTATACAGGTAACCTATCTCATAGACACACTAGGTACCGTCAGCAACCTGATGATATTCAAGTCAATTTCACAGGATATGTTACAAACCCATATATGCATAACTGAAAGGATGTTCCATCAATTCCTTATACTGCATGCAATAGCATCTAATTTCATTATGCATGACATAGACCATGGTGAATCTTTGATAATACTATGGGAGACATTCCTCCATAATTATTCCACATGCATGAAAACTTGCAAAGCACTAAAGCATGCTACTCTTTGCTACCACTGTAAAGATAATCTTAATAACTTCGATATCACACCTAGTTGTAACTCGGCTTAGGTTGGCAATAATTTAGTACACAAGGGAGGGGTGTTAAAAAACTAATGAAACACACATAATACAATTTCAAGTTAATAAAAAAAAACACCGAAATATGAAAATGCAACATTAAATAAGGAATCACACACTATAAAAAGTAAAACATACAGTACATATACAAAGTCAAATTTATGCTATGAAATTAATTACAATCACAATTCAGTACAATGAACACATAATTACAATTTCAAGCCACACACCATACAAATATTAATAAATAAACACACACACACACACATGCTATTTCAAATAAAGAGAGATACAAAGTACAAGTTCAAAAAAACACACAATATACAAATTGGACTAAACACACAACATACAATTTCAAATGACTAATTGGACATGATAAAATTTCAAGTCAATAGAAGAAAATAATCAAATATTCTTATGCAGCTTTAAAAACACACACACACACACGCACAATATAGAACTTAAACTCTACATTATGTTTACCCATTCAAATTCATAATTCAATACAACAAACACATGATCACAATTCCAAATTACATACAAATATTCATAAATAAACATTGATACAAGCATTCACATATATATGGTATTTTAATTAAATAAACATAAAAAATACCAGTCCAAATAAACAAACACACTATATAAAATTTGGTGTCAAAATACAAAAGAAAGTAATCATTATTAGGAACACCCACATATATATATATATATGAAATTTCAAAAAAGAAAACACACAATTCAACTAAACACACACTTGCTCAATTTCAAAGTAACATGGTATAGTATCAACTCACTATATCAACATAAATACATAAATACATTAAATTATATATGTATACCGTTATCTAATTATATAAAATATAAATAATACAATATAAAAAGCTTTAAAGATCACTAAAAATGAAACCAAAAAAAAGAAAACCCAATATGAATGATCTGTTAAGTATAATTGTATTTAGTGTTTTTCAATGCATGGTGAAAGATTGTATAATTTGTATTTTTGTAAAAAAAGAATAGTTTTTTTTAATGTAAGTGTGTTATGAGTTAGATGCAAATGTGATAAGTGTTATAATATGAATGGATGATCAATGAAGTGTAATATGACATGCTCCAAATATAAATGTTGTAAAGTAAATGTATCTTTAAAAAGATATGTTTTGATGAGTATGAGTTTAAAGAAAAGTAATCAACACAAACAAAGATAACTACACTACTAAAAGAAAAATGGTGACCCATTCTTTTTGAGAACTGGGAAGGAGTTTAACCCTTTCCATAAAAAATATTTTTATTAATAATTGTGTGCATAATTCTCTTACAGTATTTGAGAGAAGAAAAGAATAATAAATAACTACATCAATATTTACTCTCATAAGAAACCCTTTCAGCAAAACTAGGAGGTGAAATCCCTCCTGTAAATAAATTTGCATGAAATACCACATAAATATTAGAGAAAAATGTATATTTTTAATAAGATATAATGAAAATTATCTATTTGTCTTGAATATTATCAATTTGTCTTTTATATAAAAATAATAAATCTTCCTATCACATATTTAAATAATGAAAGCAAATAGGAATCCACTTTCGAAAATGTATATTTTTACACCCAAAGGGAAAAACCCACGGATTAAACGAACAAAGAACACAGTACATAGCAAGTCATGTTAAAAAAAAATAATGTGATAAACTAATAAAGAAGAGGTTATACTAGAAAACCACAAAATAAACTAATATAAAATAGATTAAACCCAAATACAGAGCTATCAGAAGTCATTAAAAATCTAGTGATGCTTGAATTCACAGGGGATAACTTCTTGAAGGAATGATGGAAAAATTATATGTAATAAAAATTCTTGAGGATGATTGAAAAAATAAAGAAAATTTTAAATTTAATACAAATTATTGAGGAGGAAGGAGATCGTTAAATTCAATAAATTGGCTAAAGCACCATGTTTCAACTAATCAAAAGAAGAGATACAGAGCCATCTCTATATACCTAGAATTGGGATTGGATTTCACGTTCAAAAAGCTAATTGGAATTTCTTGAACAACAACAACATCAACCTCCTCTTTCCTTCCATATTTCATTCATTGTCCCGCAACGTCAGCTCTTCATTCACTCCAATAATTTACAATGCACCAAACAAAAATACAAAGTTATGAAATGGAATTAGTTCTTACAACAATGCATAGATGAATAGAAACATTGAAATTAAATAGAATCTAATCGATACCATTTTTTAGAGATAATTGATTTATCTAAGCCCAAAAAATTAGTAAACAACTCATCTTTCCTCCTCTTCCCTTCTCTTTTCAGCCTCCTCCTCTATCCCATAGGACCATGACTAACTCAAACACAGACTAGACACAAACAGTCCCAAACTCTGACAACTCATTAGCCAAACACACAAGAATAATCACAATCGATATGGACAAAGGAAAAGGAAGATGTTGGAAAAATGATAAGACTTAATATAGGGATTCCGCACTTCCCTTCAATGGCTACAAGAGTTTTACCACCTGTACTTCCTCAGGGATTCCATGCTCTCTCTTCAATTGAGAGTTTATGCTTTTTCAAATTGCAATCTAATCCACCGATCTAGTATTCACCCTATGAGTGACATCAGTTGAAGATTTATTAAACAAAGGTATTACAGACTCATGTGTTGGTGTGCGTTCTATGTTATTGAAGCAACAGATCGATCAGATTGCTAATACACAGACAAAAAATGGAAATACAATAGAGAAATACATTAAGCAAATACAAAGACACAAGAATTTTTAATAAGGAGTTCACCCTATTCTCTAGGGCTACGTCTCCAGTCCAACTTTCATTGGTGGCCTTATTTTATTGTTCCCTTAAGTAGAGAATTACAATACAGGGACTCAATGTCAATTCTCCTGAAGCAGGTTTTGCTTGGTAGGGTGGTTCTTGGATTCCCCAAGCCATTGGAGTACACAAACTCTTCTTCTTCCTACCAGCTCTGTGACCTTCTGGTCTACAGTGGCAAGAGCCAAATGTGGTGCTCAGTCCAGACAAATTCCTCTATGGGATGGCTTGAATCTCTCAAGCTCTTTGGTGCTCGATGTTGTCACTAGTCAACTTAGCGCTCTATCTCTTTCTGCTTTTTCTTTACTGCCTTCTTCTCTATTTTCTATCTCTCAATGTTCAGTCTTCCTCTCAGGGTTCGTTTTGACTAACTTGAATTGTGTATTCTCTCTGTTCATGATTTTTAGTTGTTCAAACTCATGTCTGTTCGGTTCCTCTTCTGCCTTTATCGATTCACCTTCTGTAGCTACACTTGGAGTTCCCTGTTCAGCATCAGCATGAATGCTCAAGGAGTGGCCATTTGTCCTCCACTATATGGTGATAGCCTGCTTCATTGCTTCGTTTCTTCACTTACGTCATGGATGAAGTCTTTCCTCCACCCTGGCAGTCAAACAAATTCCAAATCTTTACAAATCATGGCATATTCCTTCGTCGATCTTTCTTCCTCCATCGAGCTTGATCTCAACCATCCGATCTGGATCTCCCAGATCCAATGTTATATGCACGTCCCGCACAGTTGACTTGCTCTATTAATAACACATGATCAACAATAGTTTTCTCTCACCTCCACTTGCCATGCGTCGATCGTTGAGGGGGATCACTCCGCTTCCACCTAAAATTGCCTACCATTTGAGGGTGCCTCGATCAATACCACCGGTTTCTGGAGCACAGGTCCCGCCTTCATACATTTAGTGCTTTTTTTCTTTTTCACCTGTGGTTCTCTGGTTCGCCATGCATCCGAGTGCTCGGGCTTCCCCCATTTTGGTCGTATTTTCCCAGCAATGTGCTAATTGTAAATCAAAATCCACCTCCTTTTCCCAATCCAGGGCTCCTAGGGGCTACTTTGGCCTCTTGCATAGTCTCCATGGGCCTCGGTCACCGAGCTTTGACCAACGTCCTCGTCGTTCCATGTTGGCTGCTATTGCCACTAGTTCAGGGGTGTTTTTTATCGCTGTTTAGAATTCTTAGAGATTTGTCCAAACTTGATACAATCATGGTTCTTTGACAGTCTTTTATGGATCCAATTTCGATCACGGCTTTCCCACTAAAAAGTATTTTTTACCACCAAAATTTTGTTTTCTTTCAAGCATCGACTAAGTGAATATAATGTTGTCTCACTTGTCCAATCTCAATCCACTTCACACTGCTCATCTTTGAACCTTTGAGTCCAATTCTGAGGTACTCAACATCTCCTCTGCGCGTCGTCCTTACCTTCTTGTCCATGCCTTTTTCTTCATGTAATTCATTAAGATATTCAGGTAGTAGGTCATCAATAGAAGGCAATTGACTTTGCTCTTTAGGATCCTCAATCCTTGAAGGTTCAAACAATCTCAGGCAATCTACATTTACGACTGAGTAGATGTGCATGTAAGTTGGTAGATCAAGGTGAAAAGCATTTTCACGAATCTTCTCAAGTATCCTAAAAAGTTCCATACCTGATAGGATTTAGCTTTTTACCTTAACCTTGCATCCTGTCCTTGTTGATATACATCCAGACCTTGTCTCCAACATGAAAACTATGCTCCATCTGATGCTTGTCATGCCTAGCCTTATATTTGGCTTGGCTCTTTTCCAACTATTCCTGTACTACCTGGTGGATCTCCTGGATCTGTTCAATGAACCTAGTTTCCTTGTCCACATGACTATGGCTATTAACCATGGTATCTTTACCAAAGAAAAAATCCAAAGGTGACCTTGGTATGAAACCAAAACAGGTCTCAAAAGGAGATCTTTGTGTAGAAGAGTGTTTGTCTCTATTGTAAGCATGTTGCACATAACAGAAATGTTCATCCCAAAGCTTAGGATGTTTGCTACAATATCCCTTGAGAAACTGGATCACTGTCATGTTAACTACTTCTGTCTGGCCATTGGTTAGTGGAGGAAAAGTTGCGCTTTTCTTCAATTGGGTGTCCTTCAGTTCCCAAAGACTTGACCAAAACTTCCCCACAAATCGATTGTCTCGATAAGATACAATAGAAGTGGGTAATCCAAAATGAACCCATACATGTTCAAAGAATAATTTTGCAATTTGTTCAGTTGTAATCTATTTATTGCAAGGTATCAAAATCCCATCCACAACCACATATAAATAACCATGACACTTCCTAGATTTCGGTAGTCCTCCAACAAAATCCATGGAAACACTTTCCCAAGGGTGAGAAGGAACTAGTAAAGGAGTGTACAAGCCTAGTTTTCTATTGTTGGGCTTGCTTTTAGCACACATAGTACACCCTCTTACATACCTAGAAACTGTCTCATTCATTTTCGTCCAATAACAAAATCTTTGTAGCTATGTAATTGTTTTACTTACCCCATAGTGACTTGATATCAAAGAAGTGTGTGCCTCTCTAATTATCTTTATTCTCTCTATTTGTGGAATGTAGAGTTTCGCACAATGGTATAAGAGTCGGTCCTTCACATGATAGTCCAATGCCTCTACCTTTTTATGTTGACTGAAAGTTGCATATACATATTTAAAGTCTATATCTTGAGCATATTGTTCTATGTAGCTTTCATGTAGCACAAAATTATGCTTAAGTATGGTAGATGCAATAATAATGGGTCTAGAGAACATGTTTACAACTTTGTTGTGTATGCCCTTCTTATATCTAATGACTAGGTGAAACTTTTGTAGAAATCCCGTCCATCTATAATGCCTTGATTGTTGCAACTTAGTTTGGGAGTGTAGATATTGAAGTGGTTGATGATCAGTATGTATTACTGTATCTTTGCCCATTAAGTAACGTTTCCACTTTTTCATACTCTAAACTAATGCATACAATTATTTATCATAGGTAGGATAGTTAACGACTACAAGATTAAAAGTATCAGAATGATAACATATCGATTTACCGTGTTGTGTCAACACTGCTCCCATGCCATAGTCACTGACATGTGTTTGGATTTAAAACGGCCTTTGTAGATCTGGCAGTGCTAATACAGGTGTTGTACTAATCTTTTCTTTCAAGGTGTCGAAGGCTTTTTGATGTTATCCTCCCCACTGAAACACCTTGTTCAATGTTTTCAAAGCATGTAAGGGAGTTGCAATTGAGGAAAAATTAGAAATGAACTTCCTCCAATATTGTGCTTCTCCTAAGAAGCTTCTTACTTAACTTCCTCCAATATTGTGTTGCTCCTAAGAAGCTTCTTACTTCTGTAGCAGACTTGGGTTTAGGCCAGTTTACAAGGATTACCACTTTAGAGGGATCTATTTTCAATTCACCACCCCCTACTATATGACCCAAATAATTTAGAGATGTTTTTCCAAATTCACGTTTTGAGAGTTTAACATAAAGTTTTCCTCTTTTCAAAACATCTAATTTCTGCTTAACATACTTTAAGTGTTCTTCCCATGTTTCACTAAAAATCAGAATGTCATCCAGATACACAATAACAAAATCATCAAGAAAAGGTCTGAGTACTTCATTCATTAATCTCATGAAAGTAGCAGGAGCATTGGTCAAGACAAAAGGCATAACCAGCCACTCATACAATCCCTGCTTTGCTTTGAAAGCAGTCTTTTGTGCATCTTGCTCCGCAACTCTGACCCAATGGTATCCACTGTGAAAATCCAGCTTGGTGAAATAAACAACTTCCTTTAATTGATCCAAAAGATCATCTATGCGAGGAAGGACGATAACGATTTTTGATTGTTATCTTATTCAGTGCTCAATAGTCAGTGCACATTCTCCACGAGCCATCTTTCTTTCTCACCAAAATTATTGGTGACCCACATGGTGATGTGCTAGGCCTGATGAACCCTTTCTCGAGCAACTCCTGCACCTGCTTCTTGATTTCAGCATTCTCTAAAGCAGACAACCTATACATCCCAATGTTAGGCAATGGAACATTTTGCTGCAAAATAATATCATGTACTATTTCCTTTTTGGGTGGCAGACCTTTAGGTTACTGAAACAGAATATCATACTCTAAAACAATGTTTTCTATATTAGTTTGCTACTGAGCATTACAACCCTCAAATAAATTGGTTTTATTAGGTTTCTTTTCCTTTACAACCTTTAGTAAGAATTGTTTGCATGAATTTATCATTCTTTTCATCTACCCAAAATTTATGAGAGTATAATTATTCTTGAGCTTATGAGCTCATACAAAGTATTCGATTCCGTCTTTAACAAGAAGATACTTGTTCTCATCTCTATAGGAAATAGCCTTTCTATCATAAAAGTAAGGATTTTCTAAAACAACTCCACATATAGCGGAAGGAATTATGTCTAACTCAACCTCATCTACAAAAGCTAACCCAAAAGAAAACTTCAGTTTGCATTGTCTAGTCACTTGTAGTTGTGCTTTATCCTTCAACCATCCTAACGGGTATGGTTTCTTGTGAGGTTTAGTTTCTAATCCCAATTTCTTTACGATTTCTTTAGAAATCAAATTTACTTGTGAGCCACTATCAAACAAAGTATCAATATTTTGATGTTTGGAAATAACTCGAATATGAAAAAGCTCATGTCTTTTTCTCTCATATTTTTAATCAATAATAGTTTGAGCAGAATTACTAGTAGATGCTTCAGAATTCTTACCTTTTATACCTGTGGCTGCAATGGTTGTTTCATCTCCCAAATCTGACCCCAAAACTTTTTGAATAGTTGTAGCAGTTTTCTTCTTCTTGCCCTTGGACTTCTTAGGTCTCCACTCTAGATGCAAAATCCAACAGTGCTCATCATCATGGCCCTCCTTTTACAGGGAGTGCATGAAGCTTTGCCTTTTTGTGCAGTGTTAGCCTTCATTTCTTTCCACTTCTACTTTATTTTCTCCTTTCTCTTGCTTACAATGGGTTGGGATGGCCCCCCAACTTCTAGATTTTCATTATTTCCTCTGGCTTTTAGATGAGTAGCTTGTACAGATACCTCATCTATACTAGTGGGATTAAACATGAGGATGGCATGCCTCATGTAGTTGTGTAGACCACCAATGTACTTCAACAAATTCTCTGGTGAGTCTAATGAGATACCCAACTTAAATGCTCTCTTACTAAACTCTTGAGTATACCCTTGCACACTTTGTCGTTTCGACTCCTGAAGAGTTTTCCAACTCATCATGGCTTATTGCATGTACACCAATGGATAGAACTGATTTTTGACTACAACAACAAATTGACTCCAAACCGAGATGGTCTTAAAATGTTTCTTCATATCAGCTTGGGTTTTGCCTTCCCACCAAACCAAGGCAGTGCCTCCTAGGCATAAGCTTGCCAGCTGAATTCTACTCTTGTCTAAGTTGATATTTTGCACTCTACAATACAGATCAATTTGTCTAATCCAATTGTCCAACTTTTTAGCATTTAGCTCTCCATCATATATAGGAAAATTAAATTTAACATCTATCTTAATAAAAAATTCTTTCTTATTATGCATAGGGCTATTAGGAGGTGTGCGAAAGCTTTCCTCTTCCCCCTTTCATTTTGAGTGGTCATGGGAATGAGACTCATCTTCTTCTTTATCTTGTTTAGAACTTGATGAATCTCCATCCTTGTGCTCTCTAAAGTCACTATACATTTCTTCTTCCATAGACTTTATAGCTAGGAAACTCTCTATGAATTGAGGGTCTAGCCCCATAGAACCTTTCTCTAACATTGTCTCCGAGGATAGACTCTCCCAATTTCAGGATTAGTTTTAACCAACTCTCCTCCTAATTTGAGATTTTTTCTCGTGAGCATTCAACAGCTAAACCAACACAAGTTGTATCAAAACCCACCTCCTTTTATTGATCCGGGGCTCCCAAGGGCTACTTTGACCAACTTCACAGTCTCCATGGGCCTCGGTGAGCACGCTTTGATCGAGGTCCCCGTCTTTCCACTTTGGCTACCATTTCCACTAGTTCAAGGGTGTTTTTGGTTGTTGTTCTGAGTTCTTAGAGATTTGTCCCGACCTGATACAGTCATGGTTCTTTGACAAACTTTTATGGATCCAATTAGGATCATCCACGCCTCTTTGAAATTTTCAGTGGATGCTTTTTTTTGTCCATGTTTGACGGATGCTCCTAGTTGTTTCTATTTTTTGGTGGTTCTTTCCATTAATGCTTGCTTTCTTCCCTTTCAAACAAACATATTTCCAACACACATATTTCCAATAAGGCTTCAATTCATGCTTTTACCATTTTTTATTTATTCCATTTCGTTAGTCACAGTATTGTGGATTTGACATTTAGAATTTGGTGTGGATTTAATTTTCATTTTAATATTTTATTTATTTTTTAGGATGTTCGAAACAAGGTGTTCAAAGCACTCAAGAGTTTGTCTAACATATCATATTATGTTATTTATTTTGAATTTTATCTAATAGCTATATAGATTTATTGGATATTAATATCATTTTTCTTTTTAAATTGCAAAGGAATATATATGTAGTGTAGCATCTTGACAAATTTGGAAAACGGTTTTTAAGAAGTTTTAAAAAAGGTAAGTGAAAATATGTGTGTCCTAATCTTTACAATGAAAGTTAAGGTCTTTGATCCTGTTAGGAATTAGTGTAGCCATATAAACAAAATGGCTAGTAAACTAAGATGAACATCAGAACACTTACCTCATGATATATTTCACATTAGCATGACTAAAAAAAATCATGAAGATCTCAAAACTCTACCGAGGATGAAAATTAACTATGAAGGGGGAATGTAGATATCAAATTCTAACCGACATGAAAATTACTTATGAAGTTGATAGCTCAAAGATTGTCAATAATGTGAAAGCTAAAATTCAATACAAGGAATTTGCTCCAAATCATCAAAGGTTGATCTTCGTTAGGCATGATCTTGAAGATGATAGAAGCGTGGTTGATTATAATATTTGGAAGAACGTACCCTTCTTCTAGTCCTTCATATCTCAAGTAATATGTAGGTATTTGTGAAGTTTTTGACTTGTGAGACTATTATAGTTGATGTTAAGAGCTCTGATGTAAATGCTAAAACTCAAGATAAGGAAGGAATTTTGTTATATTAGCAAAGGTTGATCGTCATTGGGATAAGAAATCTTAGGATAGGACATTTAAAGTTTTATTCTAAACCAATTGACTCTCCCCCTAGTTCTTTTTATATGTGGTGGTATGCAAAAATTCCTCAATAACTTGAACTTCAATCTTAGAAATAATTGACGATAATAAGGAAATTATTTTAGATGAGGATGGAATTCCTCCATATTTAGAGGTTCATATTTATTGATAAGTAAGGACAACTCCTATAAGTAAGGGAAAGATTATCACCTTAAAAATGGTGCAAAACCTATATTTAATGAGGTTGGCACCATTTTCAAAAATAGTAGTAGCAATGATGTTCAAGAGAAGCATCATCGTCTTATTAATGCATATTATATAGAATTTGGTTCATATTTTGTCCATTTTCATTTTATACTTATTTTAAGATGTCAATAATTTTCATTTCAACTATTCAATTTGGTTTATTGATCCTTTTCCTTTTCCATTCAAAATATTTTCTCAAATGAATCACTTATTATGGCTCACTTGTATCTCTCCCTATATTCTCGTTATGCGGATTTGTCTAATTGCTGTAATTATTTGGAAGCTTTTTGTCCTTTTGTGTCTTCCACAAATTTTTTGTATCTATTATTAGAGTAGGATTGTTGTCCATTTTCCTTAACTAGGAAAGAAATTTCATAAGTTATTTTAGAAATGTAATTAAATATTGTATATGAAACCTAATGTAGTTGGATTTGAGATTTAGTGGCATAGGAGGGCACTTGGGTGTGGAAATCTCTTTAACCAATTTATGTCACTACAATTCTATATATATTATAAAAATTTTAAAGAAAAAAACCATAAAACAAGAAAAAGTTATAAAATAAATGATGATTATTATAAAAAAATAAAAAAATGGAATTCCTCTTCGGCACCTTTGGCTGGCTCAATCCGATTCTCAGAAATGGTTTAAGCCTGTGGATGAGCCCGTGACCCTCGGCGAGCAAAGGTGCATGTAGCTCTGCCTACACAAGGCCATGCCTCACCAAGCCCCTAGGCAGGCTCCATCACTGCTCCGCTAGCCCTAGGTCATGCTGCCTTCCACCACTGGGCAAGGCTCCATCTGATTCATAACATCAGATGAGCCCCTCACTCGATTCTTGAAATCAAGTTGAGCCCGCCAAGAAGCCCAAAAAAGGTTTTTTTTTAATAATATATCATTATTATAGTGATTTTTCTTTTATATATAACAATTTTAATTTTTTCACATTGATATAGTTCTTTTTATTATAATTTTTTTTAACTTATTTTTATTTTGCAAAATTTTCATATTTTACAACAATTTTTCCTTGTTTTTTTTTATTTTTAAAATTCTTTTTTTACAATGTTATCTTTTTCTTTCTAAATGGATTTTTTTATAGACTTAATTGTATTTTTTATTTTTAAATTTTTTATATGTAAGGTTTTTATTGTTTTTTTTAATTCTATGTTTAATTTTTTTTACTTAAAATACATCTTTTTTTGAATTTTTTATTTTCAAATATCATTTTTTAATACAAGATTCGTAAAATTTCTTATTTATCCTCTATTTTTTATTCAAATTTTCAACATTTTTTTTCTTTTAATGTGGGTTTTTAGTGAAAATGTACTAAAATACATATTTTTTTAATTATATCTATATGCAAAACATGTATTTTTTGCGGAGTTTCTTAAATTATTAATTTTTTGTGACAATTATTTTTTTGTGTATTGAAATACTAATTAACGATATATAAATATAAAAAAAATCATAATCTCAAATTTTTTTTTTATATTTTTTTTAATCTTTGCAAAAAAATTAAAATTTTCATTATAAAAAAATAGTGCAAAAGAAAAGAAAACAAGAAATTGAAAAACCTTAAAAACCAAATATGTAAGGATGAAAAACATGAAGAGGAATAAGAGAATCTAAAAAAGGGTTAAATAATCAACATTTAAAAAAAAAGTCCAGACCTAATACATTAGAAAATTTAAAATGTCAAAAATAAGTCGTTTAAAAGAAAGGGGTTGATGCCACATCAACAGTTTTCAAAACTAATATGAAAATCACTGACATTTAAAAACATGATCCATAAGAAGATTTAAAGCATCAACACTTTTCAAAATCAGTTGTTTTTTTTTGCTACATCAAAAAAATAGATACTCGTATTAGTTCCTGTTTCAAAGTTTACATTGTTAAGATTATTATTATATGGTTTCAAACTTTTTGGAGGTGCTTTTTGAATGTGATTATATTTGTTGTTATGGGTTTTGCTTTTCCTTGTTTGTTAGGTTGTTTCTTTTTTCTAAAAAGTTGAAAATAAATAGATGAATACAGGAATATAATTAAATTAATAGTCCTCAACATTCTTTGGTGTCCTTGAAACACATAACTAAGTTAATTGTATGAATTTGTTAAATATTGGTGGTTATTGTTGTGCTTTAGGGTCAAAGAGAACCAATTACAGGTATTGTAATGAGATCCATTTGGATAGAAAGGTCAACTGGATAATTGATTGCTAGATACGGTCCAATATCCAGATTGTCCTTTTGGAGATTTAGAAGCATCAATTATACAAAGTTCATCAAAGATTGTTAGAGGCGATTATGTCTTAAATGAGTTGAATGAGAAGATAGAAAATTGTGGTCATGGAAAGGCCATTGTAAGAGACTTCAGAGTGGGTATAAATTTCGAGGAGGACCACTCACAGAGATGTGACATGCTAATTTTAAATTATCAATTTTATTATAATCTTTGTAATGATATAGATGTAATCATTAAATTGGTGATTTGGAATGATTCTTACATTAGTAAATAGGTATGATTAAGTTGTTGGTTGTTGGAGTTTTGTTGAGATATCTTTTGAACAATATTCTCCTTATCTAGAATCTGTTGGATTCGATGGGAAATATTTATCTAGCCTATAATTTGGCTTGGAAATGAACAATATATAAAAAAAATTGTGTGCACTATGTCTATTTCTCATATTTCCTTGTTCTAGGTTATAAAAAAATTGATAGGCTATACAAAAAATTTGGACGATGAGTTAGATTAAATGAAAAGATTAAGAGGCTATAAAATGAATTTGACACAATTCTAAATATTTTTATCGATTAAATGTTCTTCTAGATAGCTTTCAAATTAAAATATAATTTTTTTTCTTGTATTAGCTAATTTCTTTAAATTTTTTTTAGATGTATCATTGATTCATACTCGACTTTTGGGAACCTTACTTTTCCTAAGAGCATTAACTCACATTCCTATTTAAGATATTTTCATCACGTAATAATATATTTTATTAAAATGTAAAACTTATATATCATCATTAAAAGTTACTACTACCAATACACACACGTATATGATAATGGGCTACATGTAAAACTAATTATCCAAACTTATTATTGGACGATGGGATATTACTACATCATTAGAGTTACTAAACGCACACGTAAGTTGTAAATCCTCAAACAGGTAATTGTATTTCTAGAATTATTCTTTTGTTATGTTATTAGCTTAAAATGAATTTCTGAATTATTTTTCATTATGTTAGGATGTCATATAATAAAACTAAAGTAAATTCATTTTAACTTTAAGTTCACTTAGGTAGTAATATGAACGAAAAAATTGGTGAGCAAATGTGATACCATCATTTCATTACTAAATGTTCATATCTATTTTTTATAAGGGAAGTATGTATCAAAATCTTCATAAGAATATGGAAATTGGGTGTGGAAGGAGTATACTTCAAGAGACAAAGACTCATATTGTGTTTATGGCTGTGGTCGTTTCAAATCTTTGGGTACATGCTCTACTATGTGAAAATTATGAAAGAAAGTTGTATAAATGAGCTCTATTGGGTGGTCCCATAATTTTTTGGTTGAAAAAGAAATATTAAAATTCAGTCGAATGATCTTAGCTCAAGTAGTTAGTTGAAGAATTGATTTCTTGAGTAGAATGCCTTGGTTTATTTGTAGATTTTTTGAAATATTTCTATCTTGTTTAGTAGTCGAAGCAAATATTTCAAAGTTATTGATTCCCTAATTTTGCTTTTATTTAAAAAAGAGAAAAGGAAAATATTAGAAGTGGATTTGGTTGGTCATCTAGTGAACAATCAATTTATGTAGTCCACACAAAAAACCATATGAAAATTTATAATAAACTTTATTTTCCACTTTCTATTATTTATTATTATAGTAAGGAATCAAAAGTTGTTGAGGTGGATATCTTATACCATTTCTTGGTGTCATATGAATATCAACAGAAAAAATAATATGAAAAGTGTGTCAAATGATCCTAGCTCAATTAGTTAGGTGGACAATTTTTTTCTCAATATCAATGCCTTCAATTCTCTGGAGATATGTTGTAATTAGTTTGTTTGTAGAATTCTTGAAATAGTTTTGTCATGTGTAACAACATAAGAAAATATTTTGAAGTTCTTTATTCTCTAATTTTGTTTTAGCTTAAGTAAAAAAGAACTAGTTAGGTAAACAATTTTTTTCTCAATATTGATGCCTTCAATTCTTTGGAGACATGTTGTAATTAGTTTGTTTGTAGAATTTTTGAAATTGTTTTGTCGTGTGTAACAACATAAGAAAATATTTCGAAGTTCTTTATTCTCTAATTTTGTTTTAGCTTAAGTAAAAAAGAAAAAAATTCTTACAAGGCAATTTCGTTGATCCTCTACTAATGATTAAGTTTATGTAGTGCACATTTAAAAACATATGAACATTTATAATACTATTTTTTTAGCTTTCCATGAATTGTTATTATAGTAGGAATTTAAAGTTGTTGAGGTAAATATCAAAGGAGAGTTCGTGGCATCATATTAATCTCAAGAAAATCATAAATAATGACAAGGAAAATCCTTTTATTTACCAATATTTTTCTACATATGTGTTTAAATCTATGCTTCCCCCGAGTGGAATTTGTGTATCTCTGTGGAATTTGTGTATCTGTGTGGTATCAAAATATTTTAAAAAAATATTGCTTTGAAATTCTATTCATCGCTATATTGACCAAAATCAAAAGTGGAAACAATATAAACATGCACAATAGGCTAATAAGTCACTAGCATTTTTCCCACCTAGTATATGCTATTTTTTCCCAATCTTTTTACCTAGTAGCAAAAGAGGTAAAAGCTCTAAGATCATCAGGTAACCTTTAGAATATCATGGGCCCAAGTTTTGGAGGTTATGTGAAACCTTTGTATAAGGAAAGTTAGTTTTGTGAAGAAGGTACAAAGATGTGAATGTAACTTGATAAAATTGTTGGTTTAAGTATCCAACAATAAATTTTCCACTTAAAAAGGATAACAACGTTGTAGGTTCTACATTTTATATTACAATAGATATTTATCTCCTTTTGCTACAAATTATAGATCAAAAAATATTTAACTTTCTAGCTGCACATGATAGGGAGATTGTAATTACTTTTACTTTTATCTATGTACAAATATCTTGACCTCAAGAATATCAATATGTTTCGGAACACTAGGTTGGTTTCTAATTAAATAGAAATTTTGTATTATGTATATTGGGGTTTTCATATTTTAATTTAGAAAACATTATTTTCCTACTACACAATGTTTGATAATTTTCTGGAAAGAAAGTCTGATATATATATATGTGTGTGTGTGTGTGTGTGTGTGTGGGTGGGTGTGTGTGTGGGTGTGTGTGTTGGGGGGTTGTCATGTATATATCGGAAAACATAATCTCTTTTTCCATAAACATGTAATGATCATATATGTTTACTAGAGAATGGACTATAGTAGTATCACTAAATTCATTGAAAATTAAACATACAATATTGTTGTCTCTAATAGGAAAAAGGTTTCAACGCTTTTTTGGTGTTAACATAGTTATTTTGTTATGTAGTTGGCTTAAGAAAATATTAAGTATAATTGGTGACCTAATGTAAAATTTACATGGAGGATATTTCACATATTATTATATTTTCAATAATTTTGGTAAGCTCTAATTTTCTAGTTGATGTGTTTCATATTTATAGATAATCTTAAAAACAATTATGGACCATGATGAAATAAATGTCAATAATTTGCTATTTCACAATTAAATTAAAATTTATAAATCTCAATGATTTGTTAATTCACAATTAAATTAAAATTTATAGATAAAAAGAATATCAAAGTAAAATTTTAATTTTAGTTTAGATGTTTTTTAGTAGTTTAGTTTTAATGTTATTTTAGTGATTAAATTAAATTTATATATCTATTAAAAAAATATAATATTATTACTATTCTCTCCCAATAACATTGCCAAAATCAAAAAGAGAAGGGGCAGCTCCAATGTAATCGAAATGGGGCAATGTCGACATAACTTCCCTACAGATTGGATCGGCCTTTTTCGAGTACCCATAAAAAGCATGTGGTTCCGTACGTGGTCCCCGGTCCCTCCCTGCGTAGGTCTCAAAAACGCTATTTCAGGGGTATCGCCGTCAAAATTAACGTCCTACCAACAATTCCGGAGGGCAGAATACCTGGACTGTTTGAAATGTGTTTGAAATGCCAATCAAATTTCGGAGGTAACCGTTGCGATGTTCATGTAATGCAAAAAAAGGCCAATAACGATGTAACTTCCCAAGTAACCGTTGCGATGTTCATGTAATGCAAAAAAAGGCCAATAACGATGTAACTTCCCATAAAGCACATCAATTATGTGGTCCCCGCTCCCTCGCGCATGTTTTAACTTCCCTGGAGATTGGATCTCCATTTTTCTATTAACCGCGTCGATTATGTGGTCCCCGCTCCCTCTCTGCGCATGATATCACACAATCAATTAGTTCATTCCGTCACACCACATCCTTATCAAACTTCCGTTTCTTGTTATTCCGGCATGCATAATGCCTTTCTTGTTATTCCGATGTGCAGAATGGTTTGGAAGTTCCGGTAACTGATTTTAAATTTCCTACGAACGGTAACCGATGAGTGTCTCATTTGTCTATAAAACCACATACAGTTTTAAAGCATTCATTTCATTCCTCTCATATCTTTGGCACTCTAAACTGTAGGTTGGTCGTGTGGATGGCCGATCTGTGTATATATTTGTTCGCTGCTTTTATATAGGTGATGTCTACAGTTTCTCTGTGGTTTTTGTTGCTCAGAGGCTATCCGAAAGCTTTGGATGCATGGAGACGAAGCTTTTCTTCCGTGGAAGAATCTGGTGTGATTTCATTCTTGATATGCTAAACTTTTCTCCACTCAGATTTGAGCTTTCACCTCAGATTTCATGGAAGGAAACATTTGTTTTGTGTTCTTCGGTATTTTGTTTCGATATTTTCGTGTAATCTTAATTGATTTTTGATGTGTTATTAAATTTTATTGTCTACCCAGTATCTGCGGTTGCATACTTTCATCCTTGGAGAATTGTGACAAACAGAGTTGATCCGACCCTCTATCAATCATAACAGGTAAATAGATATGAAATTATCATTCATACTTTAGCTTTTCTATAATAACAATAACAAATATATTGCTTATTTGTACCATATCATATTTTCAGTGTGTTGGATTGTGTTTCTCACCTTTCTATATTACTTTTATCCCTCAATTTTTCTATGTTTACTGTTGCTTTGTGTCGCTACTTCAATGCATTTATCTTATTCCTAAAATTCTGTGTTAGATCGTTGCTTTGTGTTACAATTTCTTTGAACGTTATGCCCGGCTTAAAGCCACTGAAATTTCTCTTTCTATGTTAGGAACATGAAGTTTAGAGTGTCAGGGTTATACTGTAACAATCTCTTTCTATGTTATATGTTTTCATTTATATTTTTCTTCAGGTTTGCTGTACAAATCTGAGACAAGCTACGTCCATGAATATGAGCAACTTACATCCTTCAGTGTATAAATGGGACGTTGTAAACTTAGGCACCTCTTGCTTTTGGCATAAACTCTTCTTGAGTTCAGCTTTTAAGGGCGTCAAAGCCATGGCAAGGAAAAAATGGACTTCTCAGTTCACCTTGCAATATAACAGCACATTGTTAAAATAAACTGAAATACATTTCATAGCAACCGTTTAGGATAAAGAAAGAATCATATTCCGTGAATATGAGTAGCTTACATGCTAGAGAGTATAAATGGGAGGTTGTAAACCCGACATTTCTCTTTTTTTTTTTAACAAATTCTTCTCCTCCATTCCAGATTTTAACGGACTTTTTAAAAGCTTTACACAATAAATATTTGCATATTTTATATACAAATTTTAAATTCGTGATGATATATTAGGGATGATATTTTAAAAAGGTGTTTTTTAATATTACAAAGACAATGATAATTGTTTTTAAATATATTATCATTTATCTCTTATAATTTTAATGTGTTTTATTGTGTTATATATTATAGATATTTTATTAAATCAATTATTTTATTTATTATTGAGTATACTATTACATGATATTTTCATTATATTGTAGATTTTGTTTTTTAATATTTAGAATTCAAAACCATCGGGATATAGTGTTATTAATGTTGGGTTATTATTTATACAAATATTTTAATATTATTTAAAGAAAATCTAATTAAATAATAATTATAATATAAAATTAACTATATTGTAAAATTATATTCATTTTTTTGAAGAAATACTATTATAAGTGACGATATATTTGTTTATTGGATTTGTGAACTTTATTTAATGTAATAATATATTGTTTTTTTTACATTATTTGAGTATAATAGTATAATGTGTTGTAGATATTATGAAAGATTTGATGTGGGAAAGGGAGTGAGGGAGGGAAATGGTGGTGGGAAGAGATGAAGCATAGAAGGGTGGTGGTTGGGAGTATAAGAGGGAGTATAAGAGGGAGAGAGGGAGGGACGGAGTGGGCCAGGTAGAGGGAAATTAATGAAGGAGGCAATGGGGGAGAGGGAAAGGGAGAGGGAAGCGAAGAAGGGGTGAGATAAAGGGGAGGGAGTGGGGAAGAGAGAAAGGGCGTGGGAGAGGGAGGTGGAGAAAGGGTAGATACAAAGGGGAACGAGTGGGGAAGAGAGTGAGAGGAAGGAATGTGGGGTGATATGTGTAGAGGAGGAGGAGGAGGAGGATGCAATGGTGAAGAGATGCAGGTGGTAGGGGAGGAGGTTGCATGGCTACAGACAGAGGTAGAGAAGGCACAAGAGGCAGAGGGGAGGGGGGGGATAGAGAGAGTGGTGGAGGTGGCGACAGGTTAGGAGGAGGGATAGGATGAAGGGGAGGAGATGGCGACGAAGGCAATGGGAAAAGAGGAGGGGGGTGAGGG
>APFE030685351.1:4190-30165 GCA_000404065.3 Pinus taeda
AACTTTTTTAAGATGAAACTCGTGCCTTTTGACCTTTACAGGAGTACGCACCCATCCCTTGACTTACAGAGCATACAAGTACGCAGGTACAATGAGATTGGGATGCTTACACACAGGCAAGGTAGAGAGAACCTGCGTACCCAGAGCTAAACATGTTTTTTAATGACTTTCTCTCTTTCTTAAAGTTTGACATGGAGAGCAGAGGTATAAGGCTTGACAAGGAGGATAGTATGATTGTTGATGGAGCCATACTAACTGCAGATAGTCATGGTGACAAATTTTAGTGTAACAAGATCCTATTGATTGTTCCTCTCTCTGCCTAGCTGCTTGCAACTCCTTATCCATGCACTCAATTTGTACTATCAAAAACTTCACACTCGAGCTTGTGGCTTTAGCATAAGCCTTTGTAGCATTAGATAAGGTGGCTAGATGTCTTTGTACATCTGACATAATCACCCATTCTTTAAAGTGCGTAGGTGATGCATGCTCATCCGAGGTGTGTACTCTATGTGCTTGTACAACTCTGTGTTGTGACTCATCAAAGGCTATGTTGTACACATCTATTCCTGGATTATCCTCAAGGAGAATGGTATCCCCTTGTTCACTCGGGACTTGCTCTGTTGTTGGAGATGGTAAAGCCTATGGGGTGACCTCAGTTGCTTTTGGCATGAGGTCTGTGTTCTTATCCTGTATTGGATGCTCCATCTCCATGTCCATTTGTTCTACTATCGGTTATTTTGCAGAGCAATTTCCTGTTCCTGCGGCTTCTCACCTTGTTCCTCATTTGATATCGGTTCAGATTCTTAAACTTGTATCAGCACGGTTTGCATTTTTTGTGCACCTTGCACTTCCTCATATTCATGTTCATGTTGTGCTTCCTTCTCTCTTCTACGCAACTCTTGTTCTTCTTTGAGCTTCTATTGTACTCCCTGCAACTTCCTCTCTGCTTCTTCCAACCTTTTCTTCTCCCTCTTTCTTTGCATTGTCCTCCTATCATGTTGTCACCTCTTTTCATCTATCTCCAAAGCTAATATTTCCACAAGTTGGTCTTCCTTAAACTTGTATCTTTTCTATGTCTCTATGTTTTCGACAATCTTCCTCTTGCATAGGTTTGCTGCTTGTCGCTGTTGTTGTTGCTTCTTCCTATGAGGTTGCTGCCTAAAGTGTTGTTAGGCACTATACTACCATGCTAACTATTTCATTGAGCATAGAGAAGTTGTAACAATATCTCCATGGGTCTTCTTCTGGCCAACGACACGCTTCATGGATCCAATAATAGTATACTTTTGCACAGTGGTCCTTGCATAAGCCATTTGGGTCGTATGAATTTAAACTCTTGGTGCCAAACTTAAACTTCTTGAAGTCATTGACCTCATCATCTGCTTCTTTCAAACTCTTGATCGTGTACAACCCAATTCGCAAAGGAAGAATAGGCCATGGTGCCTTCTTCTCCCTATGCAATCTAGTTGATAACCCTGTCGAGATGTGATATGAAACGTCCTGTGTGACCAACTTATTCATTGCAAACCTCGGCAACACATGTGGAGCCTTCTCTACATTGTACATCCTAATGAAGGTGCCATCGGGTGAGGTATACCAATCTACAATGTTCAACAATGCCTCCATTGCCATATGGGACATGCAAGGTGGATCTTGTTTTAAATATCATCGTGTATAGCTAGGTCATGAAATGGTTAGATAGTCTAGCCATGACTCCTCAGTAGCTGCATTCTGAGAGAAATTTACAATATATGTTCACAACATTTTCTAAAAGTTTCCATGCCCAATCCATGCCAGGAAACTATTGTCGGGCACAGATTGCATCGAGTAGGTAGGACGACATAAATAATCTTGCTTGTTGGTCCTTGGGCAGACTTCGGGAAATGGATACATGCACTTTCAATGGGAGAGCCAACAAGTCGGACCAATTGAAAGGTTTTTCTTCACTTTCTAGTTGATCCAACATAGCAACCCAACTCTGCGGGAAGGTCTTCGTAGTCCCTTGGCCATACAAGCGTCATGCAAATACAACTAAGAATTGGTGTGCCTTCCTAAGTGTCTTTGTCTTGTATATCTAGTTGGGTGCCATCCTAAACTTTGATGGCTCCTGTTATCACCCCAAGAAACTCTCCTAGGTTGTATCTCGGAGATGCCTAGGAACATAGATTCAACTTATTGTTGCAAATGGAAGAATGGAAGGAATGATGCTTGTCCAAGCCAGATAACCACTCCTACTTCGCTTGACTCCAAACATGGTGAACACCCCCAGACTACAAGGCTTTAGACCACCAACTACTCACACTTTTAAGATTGGGTGAATATGGAGAATACTAACCACACTAGCAGATGCACAAGACCATGTGATAGCCGACTACAACCAGTAAAGAAGTCTGCAAATATAATCCTCTTGATGCATAGACAGGATGACAACTCTCTAGCACTGCAGGAAGAGAAACCTGAATAACTCATTCAATGATACATACAATACATTAACACAGAGATAGGATGACAACTACTCTAATGCTAAACATCAAGAGGTCAAGAATACAACACATCAAGCACAGCTTGGAAGAGAGAATAAATGGAAAGTGAGCAATTAACAGCAAAAGAAGCTTGTATTAGCTGAAAATAAAGACGAGACACTGCAAGTATCAAAATAGTTACAGTCTCCAGAAGTTGAACCTTACATCAAAACATCAACCATCAACCCTGATTGCATCTTGTTTGTGGGTATATATAGAGTCTCATTACAAAGGAACTTGGCCATTCTAGGTATGGAGAGGTCGTAATTGACCACCAAGTGCATTTAGTTGTCTGATGGAGCTTTTGAGTGTGTTTGCTTACTTTAATGGATAAATATGTTCTTTTCCTATGCTTGTTGTCCTCTCGAGCAGATGGAGTGTTTGGATCAATGAGGCCCTGTAACTATTAAATGCAGCTATCTGTTTGTGCTCTATCCTTTTCCTCCTCGACCATACTATTTGTTAAATATGGTGGTTGAGGAGCAACTGCAAAAAGTACTAGAAGACTGGTCATCTTTTTCCTTCGGGTGCACGGAACAATCAAGGAATGCGGACTACATAGTGGGTGGATGAGTCAGATGGAGTAAGATTGGCTATTGGATCGAGCGAATAGACAGAGGAGATGGCTTGGCCGGGGCTATCAGGAAAAGCAGGGGCAGAATGAACGTGGTTCATTGCATCTCAAGTGGATAGATCCAATGGTTGTCGGGTGGCGGAAACACGTGGTGTTTATCGGGCGAGGATGGAGGACCGAGCAGTAAGCGGTATTGATCGCACCATCATAGGACGTTGGGTGGTAAAAGGAAAATGATGCATGATCCCATTCAGAGTTCGATGCGTGGCAGCGGAGGAGAGAGGAAACTACTCTCCATCGTGTGTTATCATCCCGACACTTCATGGACGTGGGGAGTGTTGGCATTATGACACAGGTTTTGCACTATGGTACAGGTGTTTTCCTTGATGGCAACTTACTCAAATGTCAAATCACAAGTTAAGGCTCTCAAAATAGTAGGAAATGAGAGATCTGCAGGTTCTTGATTCACAAAGCTGCGGTCATCAGCAGGTTCCGCAGGTGTGTTGATCAAAAGGTTTGGACTTGTTCATAGGTGTTCTGAACAAAAAGTGTGGACCTAAAGTACACGGACTTTCATGCAGAGAAAAATGCGTGCACGCGGGAAATCTTATGGTTGTTCCATGGTATTTAGTCCGACATTTTTGATCCTATGGTTTTGGTCCGTGGTTTTGCATCTAAAGTATTGAACCCAGTTTTTGGGTACCTAGTTTTGGATCTCTATGGTTTTGGACCATGGTTTGAGTAAGGCCTAACCTATAAAAAGGAAAGGAGATCATTTGGCTGGACACAGTTGGGTTGAATATCTTAAGAAGAGCAAGATCTGAAAATACTGGTGATTGGTTGGTGAGTTATAGCTGGATCAAGGAGAAACCTGAGCATTACAAGACAGATCTACTGATGGCTCGAGATCTCTTTGGTGCATGATCAGATCTGTAAATATGATAGTCTGGGGTATAATTGAAGTATGATAAATTGTCTATACCTGGAGGTCCGCAGGCTTGACACAGCGCAGGTGTAGAGGTCCACAGGCTTGACACAGCGCAAGTGCGGAGGTCCACAGGCTAGACACAACACAGGTGTGGAGGTCCACAGGTTCGACATAGCGGAGGTGCAGATACCTGCAGGTTTCTATTGGTGAAGTTGCAGACTTTTATTGAAATATGTTTTAGCTATTTTTGTATATTACTGCAGTATTCAAGATTCTGAATTGGTGCCTGGTTGCTGTGTGCTAAGAAGTTATTAATTCAGTATTTGTACAAGGAAGTTGGTTGATTGCAGATCTATTTGATGTTTGATCGATATTCATGGATCCTGTTAGACTCCATCTTATGTCAGTGTGAGATTGATTCTTCTTCAAAACCCTGTTTTGAAGAAGAAATCATTAAATGTGTTGTTTTAGAATATGTAATGGCAGCGACTTCAAGCTCCTATCCCTACACAAGCACAATTCAGAATATCATCAGCAATCAGAGACAAAGCGAAATCAAACAAAACATAGTTTTGCATCCAAATGCTAGAAATGCCAAATATACAACACGCTCAGTTGTTGTAGGAGTTTGATGGTTATATACAACACAAAGGATGATGATGAGACATGGATTCCTTTGAGTTTATCAGTTGGTTCTTGGGTTAAAATAGAACCTTTAATAAGATAAAAGCATAGAGTAAAATGGCAATGTTTTGGAGATATTAATTATCATTGGAAGGGGATAATCAGAGCCTTCAAGATGAGTAGGAAAGGCGCACCTGGCTCATGTATATGATCACACAGGCATCATGAAGATACCAAACACTCCCATGGTTTTGGAAACGATCCTGTAAAGATGATAAAGGATGTTAAACGTGCAATAGATGATGGTGAAGGATGTTGGGTCTTTGGTGTTCTGGATGTTCAAAGGGTCGCTGGAAATTTCCACATGTGGGTGCATGGCTTGAATATTATTGTTGCTCAACAGATATTTGAGGGTGCAAATCATGTTAATGTGAGCCATGTAATTCATGATCTATCATTTGGGCCCAAATACCCTGGAATACACAATCTACATGATGATATTGTCCGCATTCTTCGCGATGCAAGTGGCACCTTCAAATATTACAACAAGATTGTTCCCACTGAATACAGATATCTGTCAAAGGAAGTATTGCCAAAAAATCAATTTTCTATAACAGAATACTTTGTGGCAATGAAGGATTCTGACTGGAGCTGGCCAGGTGTCTATTTTTTTTGTATGATCTTTCTTCTATCACTGCTACCATCAGGAAGGAAAAGCGTAGTTTCACTCACTTTATTACGCATCTTTGTGTTGTTCTTGGGGGCACTTTTGCTCTAACAGGAATGCTGGATCGATGGATGTATCGTCTTATTGAAGCTGCAACTTGCAAATCTTCGAGTCTTGGAATATTCCGAGATTTTTCAATGGAGCAATTTTGACTGAGAATTCTAAACCCAGTGACGTTCTTATCGAAGCTGGAAACAAATGAAAGATCACGGAGTTTTTCATCTTTTTCATTTGACCCTTTTGTATGATCATATTCTAAACCCTTTCTATTAGGATTCCTTTTCAACAATCAACCTGGCGTTTATTCCTGGGCCTTTTCAAAGAGATTTACTGGAATATGTACCTGGATTCTTGTTGTTAGACAATTTGTTTTTCCATTTATCATGTTTGCTAACTTGAAATGTTGCCTTTTTCAACAAGCTTGTTTCATTTACATTGCTTGCACTCTTTGGGTAGCAACAGCTAGCTCATGAATACGGCCCACGAGCGCTATTCAAATGGAGCCAAAGCAACAGAAGACATAGGATTCGATTCCTATTCTAAGACTTCAGTTAACGATTCAAAGGGATCTGTGCTCCAGCATTTATCTCTTAATTGGCCATCAGAGGAATTCAAGGGAAAAAATGTTATGTTTTAAGAAAAATGGATGACTCTTTCTATTCTGGCAATTATAGTTGAAACAACTCATTAGTTTTCATCGACCTGTAGGGAGAAGTTTTTGGTCTATACACTGATATTGGAGAAGATATTACGTTGTTTTTGTTTTAGTTCTTATTCAAATGCAAAATAAAGTCAAAGTCATAATTTAAACAGAGGATTATCAACCTGAGCAGAAAAATAGGGACAGATTGCTTATCCTAGTCTTCAGTTATGATTTGGAGGGTTCACATTATAGTTTCCGCCTTTGTATTGGTCACAGAAAATGCAGCGCTGTTCTTTAGGAACCAATGAGTGGCTTTTTACTATTTTTCATAATGTAAGTTGAAACAGTTTGATCCTTTCATGGATCGGTTTTCTCCTGAGCTTTTTATTGTATTTAAAAAACATTTGTAAGAGGAGGAGGGAGAGAGTTCTGAAAGCTGGTGGAGAATAGAGCTTTCATTGTACAGATTTTGACAGAGATTTTAATCAAAAAATGCAGCTCTGACCCCTGAGATTCTTGTGGTATGACAATTTAGCATAAGTTTTCCTTCTGTATCATATGTAACCTGTTATGTTTTCATTTCGCTTCATGATCATTTCCAATTGAACAAATGAAGTGTTTAGGTAGAATTCATAATATTTTATGCTCTGCCTATAAGTTTGTTCATATTTAATGTTTTCTTCTGTTTGAAAAGGATTCATCCTCTATGCCCTTGTCAGTTCCTCAACAGTCTTGCCATTCCATTTAATCTCAATTTGATGTTAAATTTCTTGCCTACCTTGCCTCAGGAGATAATCTGTGTTTTTTATTATATTTCTTTGTTCAAGTTGTTTCTTTGCCCCATGCAGCCCATAAAACCCCATTATCCATTAAAACCCCTTTTTCTATCAGTTTACTAGCCTAAAATCAGCGTTCTTTATTGGTCATCTCCGCCCTTTGAAGATCTTTACCGAGATAGACCGAAGAGATCCCTCTCCTACCCCGTAGGGCTAGCTACGAGGCTAAGTGGTTTGATGTTGCCTTGAAGTTTACCTTTTTCAGCCTGAGGTGAAATTTCAAGCGCTAACATATTGGCGACCATACTGGGGAAGAACATTCGACTTGTTGATTGTCTTGTCCCAGTACACGAAATCAAATTGCAGATCTGATGCTGATGGTGGAGAGCAATCAGACACATATGCCGGCTGAACCATTCACCTGGCGACTCCAATTCAATCCATACATTCCATTGCTTGTTGATTCATTCATGCAATGGTAGGGTATGTGGCAAACCCTGCCCTACGTGAAGCAGTAGAAGAAATAAGAAATGATTTAGAAAATACTGAATTTGATGAAGATGTTTTCAGTGCCTTTCTTCAATGTTTGAAATCTCTAAAGTTCCCTCAGTTCAAAACTAAATTTTGCGAGTTAATTGTAGAAAGAATCGAAAAGGAGATTCAATGTTTAGATGATCAAATCCAATCATATGATTTCCAAGACCCTAAAAAGTTCTTGGAAATCCTCCCTCCATCGAAACAAGAACTCATAGAATTGCCTACAGATGTTTACATTGACAATGTGCAGCTGGATGTATGTATTGCAGAGTTGGGGCAGCCAACAGAGTTCGGCTTTCGCGATCCAATGGCAACTTACATGGATACATTTTTTAGTTTGATTGATAGATCAAGCTGTTGTCTACGTGACCAGGCTCATTACGTGCATGAATATTTGCCAACAATTACATCTGTGTCCTGGTGGAAGCATTCTCGAGCGTCATCATTTTCAAGTTTACTGGAATGGTTAATCTGGCATTTTAGTATTACCTGATCTATTGTTTTTACAGCAAAGTAAGGTAGATTTTGTAAATAAATAAACAGCCAAAAGGTAGCATTTGGTTCCAGTTTCATTACAGTTTATGTTTGAAGTTTTCCGAATTAGTCTTTCAATCAATTCAAACAGTTTCCAGTTAATAAGTTGAGTCTTCAGTTGTGTTGATTTGTTGAAATAATAGACTCCATTGCCCAATGGATGGAGGCACTGTCTGCTCTCCCAAAGTTCTGCGGTTCTTGGCACCTCCAAAATGTGGCAGCTGCCATCCCAAGTGGAGCCGATGTTAGACTCCGTCTTATGTCAGTGTGAGATTGATTCTTCTTCAAAACCCTATTTTGAAGAAGAAATCATTAAATGTGTTGTTTTAGAATATGTAATGGCAGCGACTTCAAGCTCCTATCCCTACACAAGCACAATTCAGAATATCATCAGCAATCAGAGACAAAGCGAAATCAAACAAAACATAGTTTTGCATCCAAATGCTAGAAATGCCAAATATACAACACGCTCAGTTGTTGTAGGAGTTTGATGGTTATATACAACACAAAGGATGATGATGAGACATGGATTCCTTTGAGTTTATCAGTTGGTTCTTGGGTTAAAATAGAACCTTTAATAAGATAAAAGCATAGAGTAAAATGGCAATGTTTTGGAGATATTAATTATCATTGGAAGGGGATAATCAGAGCCTTCAAGATGAGTAGGAAAGGCGCGCATGGCTCATGTATATGATCACACAGGCATCATGAAGATACCAAACACTCCCATGGTTTTGGAAACGATCCTGTAAAGATGATAAAGGATGTTAAACGTGCAATAGATGATGGTGAAGGATGTCGGGTCTTTGGTGTTTTGGATGTTCAAAGGGTCGCTGGAAATTTCCACATGTGGGTGCATGGCTTGAATATTATTGTTGCTCAACAGATATTCGAGGGTGAAAATCATGTTAATGTGAGCCATGTAATTCATGATCTATCATTTGGGCCCAAATACCCTGGAATACACAATCTACATGATGATATTGTCCGCATTCTTCGCGATGCAAGTGGCACCTTCAAATATTACAACAATATTATTCCCACTGAATACAGATATCTGTCAAAGGAAGTATTGCCAACAAATCAATTTTCTATAACAGAATACTTTGTGGCAATGAAGGATTCTGACTGGAGCTGGCCAGGTGTCTATTTTTTTTTGTATGATCTTTCTTCTATCACTACTACCATCAGGAAGGAAAAGTGTAGTTTCACTCACTTTATTATGCGTCTTTGTGTTGTTCTTGGGGGCACTTTTGCTCTGACAGGAATGCTGGATCGATGGATGTATCGTCTTATTGAAGCTGCAACTTGCAAATCTTCGAGTCTTGGAATATTCCGAGATTTTTCAATGGAGCAAATTTGACTAAGAATTCTAAACCCAGTGACGTTCTTATCGAAGCTGGAAACAAATGAAAGATCGCGGAGTTTTTCATCTTTTTCATTTGACCCTTTTGTATGATCATATTCTAAGCCCTTTCTATTAGGATTCCTTTTCAACGATCAACCTGGTGTTTATTCCTGGGCATTTTCAAAGAGATTTACTGGAATATGTACCTAGATTCTTGTTGTTAGACAATTCGTTTTTCCATTTATCGTGTTTGCTAACTTGAAATGTTGCCTTTTTCAACAAGCTTGTTTCATTTACATTGCTTGCACTCTTTGGGTAGCAACAGCTGGCTCATGAATATGGCCCACGAGCGCTATTCAAACGGAGCCAAAGCAGCAGAAGACATAGGATTCGATTCCTATTATAAGACTTCAGTTAACGATTCAAAGGGATCTGCGCTCCAGCATTTATCTCTTAGTTGGCCATCAGAGGAATTCAAGGGAAACAATGCTCTGTTTTAGGAAAAATGGATGGCTCTTTCTATTCTAGCAATTATAGTTGAAACAGCTCATTAGTTTTCATCGACCTGTAGGGAGAAGTTTTTGGTCTATGCACTGATATTGGAGAAGATATTACGCTGTTTTTGTTTTAGTTCTTATTCAAATGAAAAATAAAGTCAAAGTCAGAATTTAAATAGAGGATTATCAACCTGAGTAGAAACATAGGGACAGATTGCTTATCCTAGTCTTCAGTTATGATTTGGAGGGTTCACACTACACTTTCCGCCTTTTTATTGGTCACAGAAAATGCAGCGCTATTCTTTAGGAACCAATGAGTGGCTTTTTACTATTTTTCATAATGTAAGTTGAAACAGTTTGATCCTTTCATGGATCGGTTTTCTCCTGAGCTTTTTATTGTATTTAAAAAAAAATTGTAAGAGGAGGAAGGAGAGAGTTCTGAGAGCTAGTGGAGAATAGAGCTTTCATTTTATAGATTTTGACAGAGATTTTAATCAAAAAATGCAGCTCTGACCCCTGAGATTCCTGTGGTATGACAATTTAGCATAAGTTTTCCTTCTATTTCATATGTAAGCTGTTATGTTTTCATTTCGCTTCATGATCATTTCCAATTGAACAAATGAAGTGTTTAGGTAGAATTCATAATATTTTATGCTCTACCTATAAGTTTGTTCATATTTAATGTTTTCTTCTGTTTGACAAGGATTCATCCTCTATGCCCTTGTCAGCTCCTCAGCATTCTTGGCATTCCATTTAATCTCAATTTGATGTTAAATTTCTTGCCTACCTTGCCTCAGGAGATAATCTGTGTTTTTTATTATATTTCTCTGTTCAAGTTGTTTCTTTGCCCCATGCAGCCCAGAAAACCCCATTATCCATTAAAACCCCTTTTTCTATCAGTTTACTAGCCTAAAATCAGTGTTCTTTATTGGTCATCTCTGCCCTTTGAATATCTTTACCGAGATAGACCGGAGAGAGCCCTCTCCTGCCCCGTAGGGCTAGCTACGAGGCTAAGTGGTTTGATGTTGCCTTGAAGTTTACCTTTTCAGCCTGAGGTGAAATTTCAAGTGCTAAGAGATCCAGTTTGAAAATTTATGAAACGTGGTCCCTGGAAGAAAAGAGAAGGTTGAAGCCTTCAGTAGGTCAGCACTTATGTACTAGTACCTCAGTTAGTACAAGAGCTAAGGGGGTTGTAGCTCCCTTCCAGGAGAGTCTGGAGAATGTGAGAAGGTTGTAGCCATCTGTAGGTTGAACCCTGCATGCTGATATATGACTGCACCAGTACAGAATCATTGTAAAAAGAAGTTTCTAATTGAAAGAAGATAGAGACATATTGGAGCAAGTGGTTTTCACCCACATTGGGTTTCCACCTTATATGTTGTGTTCTTTGGTGTGAGTGTCTGCTCTATTTTTTCTTGTTACTGTTATATGGTTATTACACATAGATTAATGATCAACATCTGAAGAATAAATTAAATTATAAGTCTGGAAGGTATACACAAGATTCATTAGTCAGATCTGCAAATTTTTGTATAAATTGAAAAAGAATTTGATAATACTGATTCACCCCCCTCTTAGTATTATTTTCAACAATTGGTATCAGAGCGAGTCCTTCAGGAAAAGCTTGATCGCTTGAAGGTAGATCTATCATCATGAGCTACTATGAAAAGGAAGCATCTATCAGACCACCGATTTTTGATGGGAGCAACTTCGTCTATTGGAAGGTAAGAATCATTGCCTATCTTCAATCTCTTTGTACAGAAGTTTGGGATATTTTGGAAACAGGATAGACATTTCCATCAGCAACTACTACAGATGCAGTTGGTAAGAAGCAGTATGAAACAAATGCAAAAGTTTTCAATACTCTATTAGGAAGTCTATCTCAATCAAAATTCATCAAGGTTATGTAGCTAAGAAGTGCAAAAGAAATATGGGACAAGATCGTTCTGAGCTATGAAGGAGATGAATAGGTAAAATGAGAAAAATTACAGACTCTTAGAATTCAATATGAAAGTCTCAGAATGCATAAAGATGAAAGTGTGCCTAGCTATTTCCTACGTATAGATGAGATCGTAAATTGTATGAAAAACTTGGGTGAAGAAATAAAATAAGTTATTGTGGTTGAAAATGTTCTAAGATCTTTGTCTCCCAAGTTTGACTCAAAAGTTTCTGCCATAGAAGAAAATCAGAATCTACAAAACCTTACCATGTCACAGCTGCACATAATTCTAACTGCTTACGAAATGAGAAAAGGAGGACCATCAGACAGGAGAGAAGCTGCATTCAAGGCTTCAGGAAAAGGAGATTACTATGAGTCAGGACATATGTCAGAAGAAGAGGAAGAATCAAATTTTGTCAAGAACCTTCAACGGGGAACTGGAAGATTCAGAGGTAAGCTACCTTTCAAATGCTTTGCTTGTGGAAGAGTCGGTCATCATGCTGCAAAATGTCCTCATAAAGATAGACTGGACAAAGGTAAGGAACCTATTAGATGGAATAGAAAACAGAATGTAAATAAGAAGAGTTATTACATGAATGAAGATAGTGATGGATTGTCAAATAGTGATGAAGATGAACAAGGTAATGATAATAGACTTTTGATGGCTTTTGAAGATGATGACTTCTTGGATGCTATAAATGAAGAAGGTATTTATGAAGAAATTTCTAAGCTTAAAGTGTGTTTAGAGGAAAAGAATATGATTATAGATACTCTAACATTCCAACTTGCTGAAAAGGATAAACACAATGAAAAGTTAGAATGTGAAATTATGGGACTTAGAAAGGAAATTGAGAAAACAAAAGCCCTTAATCTCAGATTTTCTAAAGGATCTGAAACTTTAGATGAGATTATCAAAGTGCAGCATTCTCCTCTAATCAAGACAGGTCTCAGATATTCTGAAGAAGCATCTCAAGCTCAGAAGCAAGCGCAGAATCCATCCACCTCCAAAAGTTATCTTGATGCAACAAGGAGAAGTGAACAAGTTGACAATCGACAACAAAAGCATAATGCAAATTACCAAGTAAATTGGGGGCAATCTACTTCAAGGATGAACAGAAGCTTCAATCGACCACAGGTAAATCATTCTAGCTCAAGAATGGATGTCAATGGAAACTACAGTCATATGGTTGGTAGATTTGATAATCGCAGGAATTTCTTCAATGGCCAACGTTTCTCTTGTCATAACTTTGGTCATAAACCTGCTCAATGTGTTGCCTATAAGACCATCATGACTAGGGAAGCTAAAAAAAAGGAGTATGACAGGAATCATGAAAAGAACCTACAATAACTTCTTTGCTCTTGAAAATGAAATAGAATGTTCTATCTATAACAATTTCGGTCATGAAGACTCTGAATGCAGAAGCAGGTTTCGGCAAACTACTCAGAAGGAGCCAGCTTCATTGAGTTCCAAAACATGGCAAAAGAAAGAACCACAACCAGAAAAATGTGGGATAGCCTTATATGCGGAAGGACAGGAAACTCAATGGTACATTGACAGTGGATGCTTGAAACATATGACAGGTGATAAAGAAAAGCTTTAGTCATATACTGCCTTAGAAAGGGAAAAGAAGGTCTCATTTGGAAATGACACCCCTTCATTCATAAAAGCTAAAGGTTCTGCTCATTTGAAAAATAAGGTCAAAGCTGGAAATGTTATGTATGTTGATGGCTTAAAGCATAATCTATTGAGTGTCAGTCAAATGTGCGATCAAGGAACTGAGGTAATATTTTGATCAAATGGATGTATTGTCTGTGATCTTGACATAGGAAAAACAGTGATCAAAGGCATAAGAGCTCCAAATAATTTATACATATTCAAAGAAGGAGAACAACAATGCTATCTAAGCAAGAATGATGAACACTAGCTTTGGCATAGAAGATTGGGGCATCTTAGCTTCTCTCAGATAAGGAAAGCATGCAAATATCAGGCGGTTCATGATCTTCCTGACATTAGAATTCCAGACAATACAATATGCAAATCATGTCAATTTGGTAAGCAAACCAGAATTATTTTCCCTGAGAAGGAAGGATTAGCAAGCAGGCCACTTGAACTGGTCCACACCGATATATGTGGTCCAACTAGGAAGAGGTCACCTCGAGGAGAAGAGTATTTCATATTGTTCATTGACGACTTTTCAAGGATGTGTTGGATAGGACTCATGAAGTATAAATATGAAGCTTTAGAAAAGTTCAAGTCATTCAAAGCTTTGGTTGAAAATGAATCAAATCACAAAATCAAATGCCTCAAATCTTATCGAGGAGGGGAATTTACCTCAGATGAATTTTTCGATTTTTGTGAAGAACATGGAATAAAAAGAGAATTTTCTGCTGCAAGGACTCCTCAGCAAAATGGAGTAGTGGTAAGAATGAACAAAATAGTTCAAAAAATGGCTCGTGCTATGCTTGATGAGTCTGGAACTCCCACAACCTTCTAGGGTGAAGCCACATTTGCCGTTGTTACTATTCTCAACAAGACAAACGTCCGGGTAAAACACTCAAACTCCTCATGAAATTTGGTACGGTAAGACTCCCACAGTAAAATACTTCAAAATTTTTGGAAGCAAATACTACGTTAAAAGGACTAATGAAAATCTTGGCAAGTTTGAACCTAGAGCAGATGAAGGCATTTTACTTGGCTACTCTCCCCACAGAAAGCTTACAAATGTTACAATAAAAGACTTGGTAAAATTGTTGAAAGCATTGATGTATTGGTTGATGAAGAAGGAAACACTCTTAGGCAAGTAAAATATGAAGATTTCGAATATGGTGAAGACTATCTGTCAACATCAAATCAGATTCATGATGAAGAAGAAACCCATGAGGCACCAGAAGAACAAATAAGGATAGAAGAAAAGACTCCATCCAAATACGTTTAGAAGAATCATCCAGAATCTCAAATTTTGGGGCAGAAAGAGGCAGGTGTACAAACAAGAAGAACCATTTCAGAAGATTCAAGCTATCTAGCATTGCTCACCTCCACTGAACCACAAAATGTAAGAGAGGCTTGCAAATATGAATGTTGGGTCAAGGCCATGGAGGAAGAACTCAAGCATATTGAAAAGAATAACACTTGGGAGTTGGTTCCTAGACCAAAAGATAAGAATGTCATAGGGAAAAAATGGATTTTCAAAAATAAGCTGAATGAAAATGGGGATGTGGTTAGAAACAAGGCAAGACTTGTGTGTAAAGGTTATGCGCAACAAGAAGGCATAGAATTTGAAGAAAATTTTGCTCCAATTTCCAGACTTGAGGCTATAATAATGTTCCTTGCTCTCTCTAGCTTTCAGAACTTCAAAGTATTTTAGATGGACGTGAAATCTACCTTTCTGAATGGAGACTTAAATGAAGAAGTATATATTGAACAACCAGATGGGTTTATCCTTGGAAATGATCCAAAACTTGTATGAAAACTCAAAAAGGCTCTCTATAGCCTTAAACAGGCTCCAAGGGCATGGTATTATTGGTTGGATAAGTACCTCCATCAACAAGGTTTTATAAAAGGATCAACTGATAGCAATCTATATATAAAATTTGACAATGATAAGTTGTTGATACTTGTTGTGTATGTTGATGATATCATCTTTGGTAGCAATGAAGAAGATATGAGTCAAAATTTTTCCTTGGTGATGTAGAAAGAGTTTGAAATGTCCATGCTTGGTGAGCTCACATATTTTCTTGGTTTACAAGTCCAACAAAACAAAGATGGAATTTTTATATCACAAACAAAATATCTCCAGCAGATCTTGAAGAAATATGGGATGGAGGATTCGAAACTAGTATGTACCCCTATGGTGACAGGATGCAGCCTCAGCGCAAATGATGAATCGATAGCAGTACATCAACCAACCTATAGATCCATGATTGGTAGTCTGCTCTATCTAATAGGTACCCGACCAGATATTATGCATGCAGTAGGGATAGTTGGAAGGTTTCAGGCAAATCCAAAGGAAACTCATCTTCAGGACGTTAAGAGAATTTTCAAGTATCTTCAAGGGGCTCAAACCTATGGTTTATGGTATCCTAGAGATACAGATCTCACACTTCATTCTTATACAGATGTAAATTGGGCAAGAAGTGTGAATGACAGGAAAAGCACTAGTGGTGGTGCATTCTTCATGGGTCCTAGATTAATATCTTGGTTCAGCAAGAAACAAAGTTCCATTGCATTATCTACAGCTGAAGTAGAATATGTAGCTGTTGCATCTTGTTGCACACAACTCCTTTGGATGATGCAAACATTGCAAGATCTTCAAATCACTTGTACTCCACCTATTTCCATTTTCTGTGATAATACAAGTGAAATTGGTATTTCAAAGAATCCTATCATGCATTCAAAGACTAAGCACATACCTATCAACTATAATTTTCTCCGGGAACAAGTGCTTGAACAAAAGGTCAAGTTGGAGTATGTTCCATCTAAGGAATAAATTGCTGATATACTCACCAAACCACTGCCTAGGGAGACATTTGAATACCTCATACAGAAGTTGGGGATAGTTGATGCATCATCTTGCCATTGAATCTTGTCTGTTTTCAGAGATTAATGGTTATACGCGAGTTTCAGGTGGGTAATCCGCGTACATACGCAGGTTTTTGTGGGTACAATCATGTATATTCTGGTTTGAAGAAAAGCAGTGGGGCTAGACTTAGGATGAAAAGAGTTTGTAATGGGTCTAACAGAGATCATCTGGCACAGGTTCAGGGGAGCATATGTTCTTCTAATAATGCATTGTTGGCATTATCTTAGAAGATCTTGGTTCAATTTCACAGTTGTTTTTTATTTCAGGTGGAATAGGGCAGAGGAAGAACATGGTTATCGGTCTGAATGATGATTGACAGATGCTGCTAATGATAGTTGTTGTAGAACATAGTTGTTGGTCTGAATGATGATTGACAAATTCTTTCTCTCTATATCATGTATTTCTTTTCTTTTCTTATCAAGGTCATGTAATGGCCTATCTTGGTTTCCCCACTATGCCTGGGTTGAATAAAGTAATGTTTGTGTCTTTATCATGTGTAAATTTTTGGTCAATTCCCACTTGGTTGGGAGATGGATGTATGAGTCTTTGGTCATTTATAGTGTATAAAGTCATGTTTCTCTTGCAAAACATCTTCTTGCAGATCTTGCCTACAGTCAAGGGGAGCTTGGACAGCAGAGCAGAGCAGAAAATTCAGCATAACCTCAGGGGGAGCATAACCCTTTGCCCTTGATGTCAAAGGGGGAGAATGAATTTGAGTGACTTGGGGTTGCCATCAAGTCCAAAGGGGGAGATTGTTGGCATTATGACATAGGTTTGTCACTATGGTGCAGGTGTTGTCCTTGATGGAAACTCACTCAAATGTCAAATCACAAGTTCAGGCTCTCAAAATAGTAGGAAATGAGAGATCCGCAGGTTCCTAATTCACAAAGTTGCGGTCATCGACAGGTTCCGCAGGTGCGCTGATCAAAAGGTGCGGACTTGTTCGAAGGTCTTGCGAACAAAAAGTGCGGACCTAAAGTACACGGACTTTCATGCCGAGAAAAATTCGTGCACATTGGAAATCTTATGGTTGGTCCATGGTATTTAGTCCAACATTTTTTATCCTATGGTTTTGGTCCGTGGTTTTGCATCTAAAGTATTGAACCAATTTTTGGGTCCCTAGTTTTGGATCTCTATGGTTTTGGACCATAGTTTGAGTAACGCCTAGCCTATAAAAAGGAAAGGAGATCATTTGGCTGGACACAGTTGGGTTGAATATCTTAAGAAGAGCAAGATCTGAAAATACTGGTGATCGGTTGATGAGTTATAGATGGATCAAGGAGAAACCTGAGCATTACAAGACAAATCTACTAATGGGTCGAGATCTCTTTGGCGCATCATCAGATCTGTAAATCTAATAGTCTGGGGTATAATTGAAGTCTGATAAATTGTCTATACGCAGAGGTCCGCAGGCTTGACACAGCATAGGTGCAGAGGTCTACAGGCTTGACACAGCGCAGGTGCGGAGGTCCGCAGGCTTGACACAGTGCAAGTGCAGAGGTTCGCAGGCTAGACACAGCGCAGTTGTGGAGGTCCGCAGGTTTGACACAACAGAGGTGCGAATACCCGCAGGTTTCTATTGGTGAAGTTGCAGAATTTTCTTGAAATATGTTTTACCTATTTTTGTCTATTACTGCAGTATTCAGGATTCTAAATTGGTGTCTAGTTGCTGTGTGCTAAGAAGTTATTGATTCAGTATTTGTACAAGGAAGTTGGTTGATTATAGATCTATTTTATGTTTGATTGATATTCATGGATCCAGTTTGAAAATTTATGAAACGTGGCCCTTGGAAGAAAAGAGAAGGTTGAAGCCTTCAGTAGGTCAACACCTACGTACTAGTACCTCAGCTAGTACAAGAGCTAAGGGGGTTGTAGCTCCCTTCTAAGAGAGTTTGGAGAATGTGATAAGGTTGTAGCCTTCTGCAGGCTGAAGCTTATGTGCTGGTATAAGACTACACTAGTACAAAATCATTGTAAAAAGAAGATAGAGACATATTGCAGCAGGTGGTTTTCACCCACATTAGGTTTCCACCTTATATCTTTTGTTCTTTGGTGTGACTGTCTTCTCTATTTTTTCCTGTTACTCTTATATGGTTCTAACACACAGATTAATGATCAAAATCTGAAGAATAAATTAAATTAAAAGTCTGGAAGGTATACGCAAGATTCATTAGTCGGATCTACAAATGTTTATATAAATTGAAAAAGAATTTGATAATATTGATTCACCCCCCCCTCTCAGTATTATTTTCAACAAGAAGAGTGAATGCCATCTGATCATGGTGGAGGTGATTGGATGGTGGGGATTTGATCATGTGGGTCTCCTTGCTTGACGTGACAGGAGTCGTTGGATCAACAGGAAGAGTGAACGGCTGTGATTTAAAAGTGATGTTGTGGCTATGGAAGCACGAGGTCATGTGGACACAACTTTATGGGGGTTTAAGCTTTGCGCTTGGGGCTTAAGGGAACAGGGGTTTATGCTGGGTTTTAGAGGAAAAACAAAGGTAGTGGGGTTGAAAGAGAGCAAATGAAGTAAAGGAGAAGAAGGAAGATGACTGCCATGAGCTTCTTTTGAGCACCACCACTACGGCCAATCTTATCTCTGGCCTTCAAAACCTTATTTATGTAGCGGGGCTAACACTGGCTCCTTCTGGGGATGAGATCCTCCCTGTGAGGTCTCAAGAACTATAGACCATTGTATTTCCTGTGAAAACCAGATTATCAAAATTTCCTAGTGTTCCATTGGGCATGGAGTCTAATTGAGCCTACACTAAAACTGGAAAAAAAATAAAAATAAAAATAAAAATAAAATTACAAATTTAAGGCCTAAAAACCTTAAACAACATAAGTTTTCAAAAATTGCCCATTAACTGGGCCATCAAAAACTATTTCTTCTTCCATGCTCTGTAGCATGGAAGTATTGTTCCCTTGGATCTAAGTGATGACAAAAGGTCCAGTCCACAGAGCATCGAATTTCCCATGGTTGCCTTTCTTCTCCTTTAGTGCATCCCACTTAAAAGCCAAATATCCAACCTAAAAATTGTCAGCTTTTGCCTTCCTGTCAAAATTTTCCTTGATTCTTCCCTGATGTGCTGCAGACTTTGCAACCAACTGTTCTCTAATTTGATGTACCTCTGCTAAATCAGTGATCATTTTTGCCATGTCCTCTTTCTCATTCTGCTCTTCCTGCAAGAACTTTGCCACAGGGAGGGTCAACTATATTGGGAATACAACTTTAGTGCCATATACCATCTTGAATGGAGAATTCCTTGTGGATTTCTTGGTGGTCACTCTGTCAACCCACAATGCATATTTGAGCTTAGAATCCCAATTCTTTTTGTTGTCTTCCAACAGCTTTTTAATTATCCTTATCAGGATTTTGTTGGAAGATTCTACTAGACCATTTCCTTGAGGGTAATATCAAGTGGAATGAACCATCTTAATTCCCATTGAGTCACACATATCCACCAATTCTTTTTCCCTGAAGGTTGTTGCATTGTCTGTAACCAATTTATGTGGACAGCCAAACCTACTGAAGATATTCTCTGTTAATAACTTCATGACTACATGGTGATCAGCCTTTCTGGTATGGATGGCCTAAATCCATTTAGTGAATTAATCAGTGGCCATTAAGATCCATCTGTGCTGGCCACTGGAATGTGGATTGATTTCTCCAATGAAATCCAAGCCCCATTGTTTAAAAGGACCACTAGCATGCATGGGTTTTAAGGGCAGGGACTTTAATTGTTGCTTGCCTTCAAATATTTGGCACCTGTCACAAGATTTAACAAATGAAAAGACATCAGAAAATAAGGTGGGCCAATAGTACCTAGCTCTAAGAATCTTATGAGATGTATTTTTCCAATAACGATGCCCTCTACATAAGCTAGAATGAAACTGTTGCATCACTTCCATGGATTGTTCTTCGTCCAGACACCTCAAAAGAATTCTAGAAGGATCCCTCCAGTAGAGCAGGTTTTCATGAATGCAATATTTAGCTGCCCTAAGCTTAATAGTTCTGGCTTGGCTTGAACTAAGGCCTGGAGGAACTTCTAGCTTCAACAAGAATTGTGCCATTGTAGAATACCAATCACAAGAGGCTATATTTCCTGCCAATGACTGGTTTTGCTTTAGTTCAACTGATTCCTCTTCTATCTGGCCATCTTCTGAAATTGTGCTTAGGAGATTTATGTCCAACATTCTACAATTTTCTTCAGACATTAATCTAGCAAGGCCCTGACCTCTGACAAGCTTGGTGGGCTTCAATTCTATGTTAAATTCAATAATCTTTGCAATCCATTTAGCCCTTCTCCCATCAGCATCAAGCTACGTTAGGACATCTTTTATTGAAGAAAAGGGTACATATGCAATTACCCTAGAATGCAAAATGTAAAAACTGAAAGCTTTCATAGTTTTTACAAGGGCATATTCTTGTTTCTCAATGATATCATACCTCAGCTCAGCACCCCTTAAGGTTTTGCTAAAAAATGCCACTGGATACTCTGAACCTTCCTCGTCTGCTTGCAGCAAAAATACTACAAGGGTGTCATCAGAAGAAAATGAAAATATATGGAACTCCTTGTTGTAATCTGCGCTAATTAAAGTAGGAGCTTCCATAATATTTTTCTTAATGGATTCAAAAGATCTTCTTGTTGTATCAGTCCATTTGATTTCTGCCCCCTTTTTCAACATGGAGGTAATGTGTTTTACAAGTTTTGCAAAATTAGGAATAACCTCCTTATAAAATTTATCTTGCCCAGAAAGGACTAGATATCCTTTTTTGATCTCGGGATAGACAAGGTTTGTATTGCTCTTACTCTTTCTGGGTCAATTTTGACACTTGCAGCAGAAACAACATGTCCTAACAACTTCCCTTCTTCTAAAGCAAACTGTGACTTTTTAGGATTGACTAAAATCCCAAACCTTCTGCACTTCAGGAATACTTTCTTCAAATGTTGCAAATGGTCTTGATGGCTACTGGAGTACACTGTTATATCAGCAAGGTAGACAAGGATAAACTTATCCTTCTCTCCCACAAATGCTATATCCATAGCTCTTTGAAAGGTGGCTCCAACATTCATCACCCAAAAGGCATCTTGGAATACATAAAAGTGCCCCAAGGAGTGGTGAATGCAGTCTTCTCTTGGTCATCTGGATGCACAACAACTTGGTTATACCCTGAAAATCCATCTAGGAAAGATGTTACTTTGGCTCTTGAGACCTTCTGTAGCAAATGCCCCATCTTGGGTAGAGGATAATTGTCTTTCTTAGAGCATTTGTTTAAGTTCCTGAAATCAACACAAAGCCTGATTTCTCCACTTTTCTTCCTTACCACTACCAAATTGGATACCATTTTGAGTATCTGAGAGGGACTATGATTTTTGGCAGCTAGTAATTTCTTGATTTCTTTTTCAATCGGAGGGAGGGGTAAAGGATTTATGGGTCTTAGATTCTGTTTGAAAGGGATGGTGTCCTTCTCTAAAGGAATTTTATGCTGGATGATCTTTTTGTCATAAGCTTTCAGGTCACTGTATTCCCAGGCAAAAACATCAGCAAATTGCTTCATTAAATTGCAGTACTCAGAACATTGGACAGTAGATAGATGGGTGGAAAATTTTATATATATTGGATTATATGGACTCCCTATATTATTCTTATGGACTGCAGATTGGTCTTCTTTTTGGGCAGCCTTATAAGGCACATCATTCTGTTCAAACAGCTTTTCTAGAGGAACTAGGCCTTTAGGTATATGATTACTGGGTAGTTGGACAATGCTATTTTTGCCAATTTTATTTCTAAGCTGCGACTGGGGGCTTTCTTCTAAGGCTTCATTCTCTTGATCAATTTGCATTTCAGAGAATTCATCAATGACTTGCATGAACCTAGTCACTTCATCATCATCTTCAAAAACTTTCCAATGCTGGACATTATCAAGCAAGGATGGTCTATATTTCATCTGAACTTCATAGACTAGTCTGTGAGGCATGGGAGGGCTAAACATGCTAGCAGACACAGCAAGGGAATCGGCAAGCTGATTTTTGACTCTAGGGATGTATGAGATACAAAAACTATCAAAAGAATCTTTAAGTCTCCATACCTCATCTCTATATGATTTCAGCCTTGGGTGTTTTTCTTGAAACGTTTTGTTCACTTGCTGAATGATGAGATCAACATCTCCAAACACATTTATGCTTCTGATTCCTCTGTCTTTAGCTGTGTTAAGGCCCAATATCAGAGCCTAATACTCTATTATATTGTTGGTGACTTGGAAAGCCAACTTAAAAGACAGATGTGCGCTTTCTTGTTTTGGAGAAATCAACACCACCCCTGCTCCTGCAGTCTCCCTTGAACATGCTCCATCAAATAACATCTCCCAAACCTTACTTCCTTGCTACCCCTCAGCCTAGGCTATTGGTTTCTTCAGCTGCAATGAGGCCTTCTGGGATTCTTCAATTTGGAGAATACATGCCAAAAAATCAGTGTCCATAGCATAAATGGGATGACTAGAAGGATTCTTCTCATCACTGATGATGTAGGCCAACTGTGATTCTTTGTACAATCTCCTACTTTCCCTTCCGAAAACTAGGACAGTGGTAATGTCCCACCTAGTCTCTTAATCCACCCTCTGGATGGCAGCATGCCAAACTTAAGAGGGACATCTGCTACCAGAATGTCCATAATCATGCTCTTCATGGGCAGCTGAGTTAGGGTAATGTCCAGGTCTTTGATTAATCCTAGGCATTTTACCTTTCTTGAATCAAATGAGAATAAATCATGATATGGTCTGGTGATATCAAGGCCTAACTCTTCCATGATAGCTTTGGGCATCAGATTATGGCTGGCCCCCACGCCCAGCAGGTAGTTATGGAGGGTTTTGTCATGAATGGTCAAGGAGACATAGAATGATGGAGAGCTATTATCAGCAGATTCAATCATTGGGCTAAGCACAACTGTAAGCTTATCATCTTGCAAATTTACATAGTCATGAGAGGCTTGTGAGGCTTTTAGCTCAAGGGCATCAAAGATAGGTTTTCTAAAAACTTCACTCTTTACAAGTTCTATCAGAGGCACAGATATTTTTAACTTCTGGACTTCTGATTCAAAGTTGAAAGGGGAAGGGGACTTGTCAGGACCTCTTATCTCTTGAGTTGGTGCTTTGAGGATGACTGGATCAACTGTTGGCTTCTTCTATCTGATGTTCTGTTGTTCTGTTGGGATAGCAGCTCTTTGGGCAGGATTCTCCTTGACATTGTTTGTTTTTGACCTCAAATTATATATTTGTTGTTCGTCAATCTGCAAGACAGCCTCTCTATCCCACTCTTGACTAGTTTGGTCCTGTAGCAATGATTCTTCGTAGGCAGCCAATGTCAAAAAGGCAGCACTGCCTTTCTCTTCCATGCAATGAATCTCATCCTCCTCTTCAAACTGCTCCTCCCCCGTGACTATGTTCTGGAAATGAGCCTTAACCTTTTGTTCTTCATTTGCCTCTTTACCCCTCTGAATGATCTACAATTTTTCATTTTCTCTTCTGGATGGATTTGGATTTCTTGGAGCAAATGTGTTTGGAAGCCTTGCCTTTCCAAAGCTCTGCTCAACCTTTAGCTTAGATATTTCAGCAGCCAATGACACTATCATTTTAGTCACTTTGTCTAATTTAGGTTCTGAAGATGAAGCAGAGAAAGAAGAAGCCTCACCTCTCTGCCTCTTTCTATCAGCATGACCCTTAAGTTTTTCTGCAGCCATGATATTAGATTCCACCTCTAGGGTTGCATCTTGCATTTCAGCTAGAGTGGCACATCTTCTTTCTCTTAAAAGTAGGCAGAAATCAGAGTCAAAAGCATTGGCATACGTGAGGTTGGCAGAGGTGGGGGTAGGATTTACTTCAGTTGGTATTTTACTATACATACGATTGAATCTTTTATTAAAATTAGGCAGTGATTCCCCATTCTCCCTCTTGAGGTTTCCAAACTCAGTATGGTAATATAGCAGGTCTTTTTTATCTCCCCAATGTTTCAGAAATACATCATCTAATGCTTCAATGTCTGCTATAGACCTAGGGGTCAGTTCTCTGAACCACTTTCTAGCCTCTCCATCAAGGCTTTGGACGAATACTCTCATCCACACATCATCCTCACTGATATCTAGGTTATCTGCATAACTATAAATAGACTCAAGGTTTTCCTCAGCTGTTACTCCCTCGGTACCAGTAAACTTAGGCATGTATTTTTGATACTCTCCTATAGGCATGGCATTCAAAGGAACAAACAAGACCAGGGGTCCATACCTAGCAGCTATGATCCTTTCCATCTTCATGGGTGCTTGTTGGCCTGCCACGATTGGGATAGGTGGAAGGATACTGGCAGATTGAATGGTAGGGAGTAGTGAAATAGATGACAGAGACAAAGGAATATGATGGACTGTATGGGAGGATTTCTTTGGACTGAGATACAAAGGGGAACTTAATGAACAAGAAGCTTTATGAATCTTTGAGGGTATTTCTTCACTAACAATGCTAGGCTTTATATCTTCAAACTGTACATTCTCAGCTATAATCTTCTCTTGCAGAGATACATAAGGTTTTTTAGGCTTAACTGATCCCGATGCTCCTTTCCGTGATGTTTTCCTCTACTTGACAATCTTCTCAAGGTCAGGCACTGGGTTAGCTGGTGATTTCTGAGGATTTCTCCGAGTATGCTTCACAAACTAAGCTAGAATTGTAATGTGGAGTCACCACTAGGTTGGTCCTCCAGTAGAGTCACTAGATAGATGATTACAACCAGAAATGTGTCCAAACTTTATCTATCATCAAATTTGGAACTGTGTTGTTCTCCCAGGGAAGTTGAGCTTCAATCTCCTCTCACCGGCAATGGTGCCAATTATGTTATCACCCCAAGAAACTCTCCTAGGTTGTAGCTCGAAGATGCCTGGGAACATATAAATTCAACTTATTGTTGCAAATGGATGAATGGAAGGAATTATGCTTGTCCAATCTAGATAACCACTCCTACTTCGCTTGACTCTAGACATGCGTGAACACCCCCAGACTACAAGGCTTTAGACCACCAACTACTCACAATTTTAAGATTGGGTGAATATGGAGAATACTGACCACACTAGCAGATGCACAAGACCATGTGATGGTCGGCCGCAACCAGTAAAGAAGTCTGCAAATCTAATCCTCTTGGTGCACAGACAGGATGATAGCTCTCTGACACTGGAGGAAGAGAAACCTGAATAACTCATTCAATGATACATATAAGAATTTAACACAAAGATAGGATGACAACTACCCTAATGCTAAACATCAAGAGGTCAAGAATGCAGCACATCAAGCACAGCTTGGAAGAGAGAATAAATGGAAAGTGAGCAATTAACAACAAAAGAAGCTTGTATTAGCTGAAAATGAACATGAGACACTGCAAGTATCAAAATAGTCATAGTCTCCAGATTTTGAACCTTACATCAAAACATCAACCATCATCCCTGATTGCGTCTTGTTTGTGGGTATATATAGAGTCTCATTACAAAGGCAGTTGGCCATTCCAACTATGGAGGGGTCATAATGGACCACCAACCACATTTAGTTGCCTGATGGAGCTTCTGAGTGTGTTTGCTTGCCTTGATGGATAAATTTGATCTTTTCCTATGCTCTGTTGTCCTCTCAAGCAGCTGGAATGCTTGTATCAATGAGGCCCTGTAACTTTTAAATGCAGCGATTTGTTCATGCTCTGTCCTTTTCCTCCTCG